>MUZC01001178.1:293711-314013 GCA_002072015.1 Radix auricularia | reverse complement strand
GATGACGTCATTGTTTGGTGTGCATCGGTGCGCAAAATACAACCCCTATTATTATTAAATACTTTGCGTACATTTCATAAAGTTTAATAATTCGTATTTATCAAAAATGGACAAGTTAGTTGGTCTTTTAAAGAAAGGTTGGCGCCGTAGGCGCCCAAAAAAAGGGAGCGCCGCAGGCGCCACGGGGCCCGGCACAATCTATCAAAAAAGGACAAGTTAGTTGGTCTTTAAAAAAAAGGTTGGCGCCGTAGGCGTCCAAAAAACGGGGGCGCCGCAGGCGCCACGGCGCCTGGCACAATCTAGTGTTTAATAATAATATATAGGTACATTTTTAAATCGAAAAATTAAGACATATCAGAAGTTATTAGCGGACGTCAAAACAATAAACAGGAAAGGACATGTTACTTTTGGCTGGTCAATATGGGTCACTGGGCGGGTGTTACGCCAGGCCTTGCACTAGCCCCTTGACGGCAACTGGGCCTGCTGATGGGTCTGTAAGAAGAAAACGTGTGCTGAATGCGGTTATGCGATATACGTCATAGAAAGGTACACTTCCAGCTCAGTTATAGTTATTCCAACACTGACCATCACTGCAGGTTCTGGTTAAAGAAAGGCAACTTGCGTCTATCTCAAGAAGGGAGGCTATCGTCATTCGGTTGGTTGGTTAAATTTGTTATTAAACAGATGTATTATGCCCTACATTGAATATACAATGTATGCAACAGTCATCTGTGAGCCCAAACATAAATTCCGCTATTTAAAAAAAAATTAAATAACTTTTGAAGGGTCTAAAGTCTAATGAATACAATTATGTAACAGTTTTATGTTACAAAAAATATGTATGTATTGGAGTAACAGGGAAGAAAATACTCTCAAAATAAAGTTTAAAAGTTAATGACTAAAATTAATCACAAAGCAAAGGCATTAAATACAAATACTCAAATAAAAATGTTTAAAAATTCACAAAAATTTAATTGCTTATATCCCTTTATATTTATTTTATTATTATTTTTCTTGAATAAATATTTACTCTTCTTCAGAAATTACTTTTTAATTTACGCTACTTAAAGCAGTTCACCGTTGACTTAATGATCCCCCAAGTAGCCGACCGATGTTGTTTATCCCTCTAACCAGTCAAGCGGCGCATCCTTCTTAAGTCGTAGTGACATACACCAACCACTAGTTTTGACTACGCTATGAAGGTAGCAGGGGTTAAACAATTAATGACGAGGATCCAATGCGATAGTATTTGTCGAATTGTGAATTGATTTTAATCACACCACCCTATAATTAAATTTCAAAATATTCAACAGGAATTTGAAACCGTCATTGTGTTACTAAGGGAACATACTACCATTACCAGTGGCGTCACTTGGGTTGGTGTCCCCCCTAACAATTTACCCCTTTTGATGGTGTTCCAGGTCTGCACCCTCCGTGTCTCCCTAGTGACGCCTCTGCTTTGGATAAAAGTAAAATGTCTAACGACATTGGTGTATCTTTATCTGTGCCACGACCTGTAACACTACTGCACTCAGTCCCGAGCCACGGCTGTTACGGCAGATACCAGGCTAATCTCCGGGGCATTGAGTGACCAGTTCAAAACAAGCAAAACGTGAGGACGTAGGTTTCATCTCCTTCTTGAACGAGATCAACACGAGATCAACACGAGATTACACAAATTAATACACAACACGTGCCCGTAAAATGCACCCCCAACCTCTTCAACCCCTCCCGTCCACACACGTTTTTTTTAATAACAATAAAATCCATTGTTTTCCGGCCTATGATCTAATGCTTTGCTTTTTCCCCCGTTTTTCCCCCGCAATGACAAAACTCGTAAGCCGTCTTGTATTTTAATGACCGTATTAATTCATCCTTTCTCCGAGCGGTGCCAACACGGAGATTTCCCTTTGAGGGCGACCGCCTTGATTAGGTCTGTGGTCGAGATAACACCGTGATCGAAACCGAGTCAGAAGAAAATTCTTATTGTCCTGGCCAAGGTAACGAACTTTAATATGATTACCTTGTTGTCACTACCGCCGCGAGTGTAACGCCCGCTACGAGATCTGAACGCAGACAAATGTGCGCGGCAAAAAGTAAGATTGCATGGGGAAGGGGGTGGCGGTGAAGAAGGTGGGGTGGGTGTTAAAGAGGAGGGAGAAGAAGGAGAAAAAGTATTATCAGCGGAAATCCTTAGCAAAAGATTTACAAGTCTGTGATGTGAAATAACAATTAATGTTGTCGTAACGGATAAAATAAAACTAACCACATTCAAGCCATGTCCCTTTGTGTGAGTTTCTTTCGGTTTCAGCTTTTTAAAGGATACGTTGTATGAGGATATATATCCTCGACATGATATTAGAGGGTGATATAGTTGTATTAAGAAATTATTATTTTTTGAAAAGTTGAAAAGATCTTTGAATTAATTGATATACATACACACACACACGTCATGAACTTGGATGCATTACTATCACTACAGTGACCGAAACTATAAGTTCGAGTTGTAAGGAACAGCAATTGGCAGCGACCGCAGCTGTAAGAAGGAGCTGTAAGCCGTAGCTGTAAGCAGTAGCTGTAAAGCGTCACTGTAAGCTGTGGCTGCAATCCGTGGCTGTAAGCAGTAGCTGCAGAGGCGTAACTACGACTTGAGGGCGCCGAGGTCTAATCCTACAATTATCAATTTGCTCTGAATATAATTTATTATTTTCCTTATTTCTCAAGGGCACCAAAATGAATAAGCCAATGGCGCAGAAAATCCAGTTACGTTTCTGCGTGGGGCGTGGTTATATATCAGCCGTAGCTATAAGCAGCATTAGCTGAAAGCTATAATTTTAAGGAGTGGCTGTAAGCCGTAGATGTAAGCAGTAGCTGTAAGCCGTAGATGTAAGCAGTAGTTGTAAGCCGTGATTGCGCGTTTTTCCCCCCAGATTTTATTGAGTGGGAATCTCCGGGTGGTTGTGTCACTCGGGTCCACTAGATAAGCCCTCAATTTGGTCTCGCTGCTGATACCGGCACGTAACCGTGTTGACTTCTCCTCGAGCACGTGATAAGGAAGGGGAGAGCAGTCACCCACACACAGACAGACACAAACACGCACACACACACACACTAGAAGGAAAGCTTCGTAAATCTTCCTCTTACTCTCAAAGCGAGGGAAATCTCCTCATTGCCCGATACCCAGTCCCCTCGTGAGCTTGGGGTCCCCCACTGACGTCACAGCCTCGTTTGAGTCACTCTCATTTGCCTCACATATTAATGCATATATTATGAGAGCCATATCGTTATAAATTATCTCCACCTGTCGAGGGTTTATCGAGTTTTCCTCTCGCTGCAAACTCGGGTTTTTATAATTGTCCATGTAATTAAACTAAGATTTCGTGATGAGGGAGGAAGAAAAAAAAACGAGAAACTGTTAACGGATTTATTATCTGTGAGAACCCAACAGAAGTAATAAAATTACATTAGTTACAGTGTAGCCACTAACAGTCAACGTTATTGAATTTCAAGGCATATTCCTCCCACCTTCCCCACCCCACCCCTCCCCCATGACGTTTTACCTGGATGCCAGTCGGAGATATGACACAAAACCTGGTGACGCTTTTAGGGCTTTATCTTGCCATCAGGAAATTCCTTTTTTCCCCTTCTAGTTCCCCCCCCCCTGTACATTCTATCATTAGAGAAAGGACAAACCAATAATTCAAAACTGGTACTGGCAGAATACCTTGTAAAAAAGGTACACCTTTTAGATTTGATTAATGGCAACCTTAGAATCTAGACTTAAAAAGTCATGCAGAAATGAGACCGTCTAATATCAAGTGGTTTTATTTTTATTTGTAAAATTTTTATTCAAAAGATGATTGTTTCCCTTTAAACCGGAAACCATAGTCTATAGATATTTATTTATTTGAGGTGGTGTCTTTTCTAGGTAATCAGAGAAACTTACACACAATCTCACATTAATAATATTTTACGTTTTAATTTTAATACATAATATGCGTTCCTGTGACAGAGCAAAGATGTTTTCGAATTAAAACGTTGGAAATTTATTATGATAATTTATTATTGTCTATCTATATGTATATAAATTTATAACTAACCAGACATTAGGATAAGCACAAGACGCGAGCAAATAAGCATGACCAATTTCCCTCGCTAGGGTCGACCAATCACGGTTCATGGTTGGAAAGCGAGGGTGTTACAGGTTGGGGCAGGGGAAGGTAGCTACCAGCAGTGCGCATGTCTCTAGACCTAAAATGCTTCGGCGGTCCCCCCAAATTTCACTTGCGTTGCTCTCATTTCTTCGTGCTGATGTTTGTGTCCGTTCTAACCCTCCCTTATCTGCACTATCAATGAACAAGTCTGCGCCGTATGGGTCGTATTTAGTACAAGATATTTTAAAGAGTAAATTAAGCAACCCTTTAAAAAGTTCTTGACAATAAATCACTTAAATATGAGACATAGCTAAAAGAATATTCAATATAATAAGCACCGTGCGAAAGACTAGCACAAACCTGTCGTAGAGTTATGAAAATATCGTAAAAATATTTTCCATATAATACGCACCGTGCGACTGCATAAATATTTACATGCGACATAGAGATAATCTAAAAAAAATAATTAACTTCATTACAGTACATTCGATCGATAGGAAATTTTGAAAGAATGTACTGTTAATTGACAAGTCTATATGTGCAAAATTTCAGCTCGATAGGATCCCTGAAAGTTGTTGATTTTTACTTTTGTTTTTCCGCAGGACGTCGACAAGACTGTGAAGTTAATATAAGGGATTTAAAAACGACAAACACAACAAAAACAACCAACAAAAACAATTTTAAAAAATTCAAACAAACAAAATTTTGTTGGTACGATTAGCACTGATGGAAACTCGGCAACCTGTAATTGGTTACCAATCTATAGTAGATTATGGTTCTGAAAACACGTAGCTTTACACGTAGCTATGCACGTAGCTATACACCTTTATTTCATTTTAATCGGTATTCAACTAATAGTGAATACATCCGATTGTAAAATAATATTATAATAAGTATTCTTAACTGAATGGTAGCATATCCAAAACCGAAGTAGCATTTATAAATGATAATACAGAGTAACAAATGTTCATTTTGCTGCTTGAACATTTTGGGTTTGCGAAATCTACTAAAAACAAGACTGAAGTCCATTAATAGCCGTGTGCGAGATTGTGATGGGACAACAAAGGGGGGAAACTCCTAGGTAAGTGCCGGGATCGCGTCCCCTGTGATGACGGAGAAGAAGCCCTCCTGGTCCATTAACTCATTCGTCCATTTAATGCCACGCTCATGGTGCCCCCATCAAGTCCAGGCTTATCGGAAGTCCGTGCCTTGTTCAGTGGACAACGGTGGGTCTCAAACAGTGACTGGTTGGGAACTCAAGTTGATGGCTATTTAATTGTTTTATAAGTTAAATTGCATTGATAGAGTGGAATGGTTTAAACATGCAATGAAATTAAATGTAATCTTCAATTTCAGAAAATAATTTGCCATTTCGTTAATAAAATTTAACCCAAGAAATCTCTAGATGTGGTTTATTGATGTTCACTATAAAATAATTAAACCATTCCGATTTCTGTAAACAGAGTTGAAATTTACCCCACTTTAATTGTAACACATGTACCAATGCTTGGTAATGGTTTTTAAAATTATGTTATGAAGTTAGATTTAGACGTGCAACAGTTAAGACTCTCTATAACAGCATCTCCCCACCCCAGGTTATTCTTTTTATATAGCTGTTGTATTTCTTGTAAATTTCCTTCGGGGACCCATTGAAATTTCTCTCTCTGATCCGAGGGCTGTAAGTGATGTCTATGTTTGAGGTGTCGCTCGTGTTACTAGAATAATGTTGGCCTTTCTTGGTATCCATGTGGATACAAAGTTCGTCAGGGCCCCAAACCTTTTGTTAAAAGCGCAAGAACCACTGCGACAACGTGACGTGGGAGTGTGCCCTATCTTCCAGAGGCAACCCCTACTACAGGTCCACCACGCTCCATCTTATCCCCCACCTCCCACACAGTCTGTAACGGCGGCAATAACCCGCGCCTCCAGCTCATGAAACCGACCTCAGCGACGTATAATTCTGGCCCTTTGAGTTACAACTTCTCCTTCAGCAGGTCGGGCAACTGGCGCTTTCTCACCAGTTTTACAGCCGGGTCTCTGGCCACATCCACGGCGACGGCTGGTCTCTCGTGGTCTCTCGTGGTCTCTCGGTGTTCGGCCGACCTGCCTAATCTCGAGGACAGGATACGGGGTTTTTACTATGTCCGTTATGGCTGTTGATCGCCGGCGTTTGCCTTGTCATCATTTCATGAGTCGATGGAAGCGGGACAAATGATAATGAATGACAGAACGAGACTATCAGGGAGAGCGGTGGTTCTCATCTTGTACACTGGGGGATTTTCTCAAGGGATCTAATCACTGATCTAATAAATGAAAGTGTAAGGCGTGAGAAGACGGAGAAATAACATCCTAGCAAAGGATATGTTTAAATAACGCAATCGTAATGGGTTTTTTAAACGATATACATCAAAGCTGCTTTGTAACATTAATAAATTCTACCATTCCATCCCCGTAGAGGCCAACTACTTATTATTTGAACAATGAAGTTATACGGATTGATGATTTGTTTAAATAATTTTGTATTAGGTTTCTGTCGGCAGACGTGAAAGGAGGGTCCCGGAGAAATAGTTCATACATATATCATGACGTAAATATTATACAATGACGAAATTCTGCCATTCCTTTATGAGCATATCCTGCCCCATTAGTGTTATTAATTCCTCTTACAATCCATGTATCACCCACAATCTCAGATATATGTATTTAATGATCTCATTGTTTTTCACGGTTTTAAAAATACTTCTCAAATGTTTGGAAATTTTATCATCAGTAAAATGTCACTTTGTTTTCTTATTCAAGAGAAGCAGCAAGTGTTTCAGTTTGAATTCTAACTGGTTAAGAGCAGATCCCATAGATGACGTATCTTCTGACACTAGGTGAAAGATGGCGATTAGATCGAGCAAATAAACATGGCAACCCACCCGAAAGTTGCGGTGCAGACGCTAAGGAAAAAACACTGGGCCACATCAGGTAGAAGAGAGAAATAAATTCCAGATTTATTTTATTTTTATTAAATTATTTTTAAAATCAGCCATAGATTGGCCATAAATTCCGGGGAGCGTAAACGTATAGGAACGTATACTATAGAACTACCTCAAGCCATTATAAACAAGAATCAGTTTTTGGGGGGTCTATCCGATGGTTTGAAAATCATTAGCAGTAAGAAAAATTTCAAGGTTTATCGACTCAGTATAGTGTGATGAATTAATTATTCTACAGTCAAAAACAACAACATGTAAATAAATAATTAAATACGTGCTTACTTGTGCGAACACATGAGAATTAACTTTCATTAACAATGACGAGTCCGAAATTGACTAACACAGTAAGGAAAATGTCACACTCTGTCCTAACAGATAGATCTACATGGAAAATGAAGATCATCTGCAAGTTGTAAACACGCAGCCAGTAAAACCATCGAGCAGTGTAGGACAGTATTTAAGAAAACAAACAGTAAATATTTGTTAGCATCTTAAGTTCTGGTCAATAAGATGCACTGTGTGTTAATGAACTCAATAGTTTATTTAGCGTAACTTTGAAAACTTTAACTTCATTGCTTCATATATTGAAAGTGAAATATAAGGGCAAGGGCTCGGTACTAATGTTACTCAATGATATATCAAAATAATATCAGACTCAGGCTTGTCTGGAGTTTATTTTTTAATAAATTCTGGGAATAAACATATATACTCGTACTAAAGCCGGCCTTTTTTTTTTTTTGGACTGCATGTGCGGGGAAAGGTTAAGGGTCTGCTTACGAGTGAGCTATTGGTGATTTCTGCATGAGCATTGAATATCGGTGTTGTTATCGTAGATCATCGAGGTCCTTTTCTATACTCTACAAGATTCAATTGTTCTACCAAAAGCTACAATATGATTAAACATCAGCACTTACCTTATTTAATTATTCTATTAATTTTTTTTGAATTTTTTGATAAATTGTTTTACAAATTTTATTTTCAACGACGAATTTTCAGGAAAGCGCTTTCGTCAATGTTTACCAAAGAAGAAGACAAACTGGTTACTCTTGCCAAACAAAGAGCACAAAGACAATGATAGGTAGTACAAAGTACACAATCATAATGATCGATTTCGATTGTAATTTTTTTTTAAATGTTCCTTTTGCTTTTGGAGGTCGGGTTACGAGCGGTTTACACATTTTAATGCTAGTCTCTCCCCCTCCCCCCCCCCCAAGAAAAAAAAGAAAGGGGGGGGGTCCTTTTATGAACGAACGGGCTACAGAACGACTACATACTCAAGTCTGTTTTGAACTTGGGAAGATAATCAATAGTATGAATATATAGCAGTTCACTTTAATCAGAAGGAAAAAATAATGTTAATTTAACACAATTTTAATTTAAAACGTTGTCAAAATCATAAGTTGTTTAGTAAAATCAATCGAGAATATCACATGTGACTTCTGAAGCTGATTTGAATAAAGACAAAGTGTTGTAAAGTTGTTAGATTTCAAAGGGGTTCCTAGAGTTATATGACATCGATCACAACTGAGAAGTCAAGTTACCAGACTAATAATTCCCAAAATTTTATGCCCCAAATTTTCCTCTCATCTATTGGATTTTACTTGTTTTGCTCGTAAAAAAATTACTCCATTTAGTAGCTATCTTTTCTATTGTAATTCCTTTTAACAGTTTTCTTCTTTGTACAACTACTACGGCATCCGCGTGGGATGGAAAAATAGGCGGGGCCTGATACGAGATGGGTAGTTCCTGGCTGGTGCCAATCATGTCATCGACAGGCACAAACTTTGCTCCGCTCGGTCTCGGGCACGAGCGCGGCTCTGGTGCTGTCAGTTCAAGTGAGGTTGATGAGGTCCTGGCCTTAACTGGTCACTCGGATCTGAGGGTACAGGACAAGGGGGTGGATGTTAGGTCATCGCATATCACCAGGAGATATAGAGGTCGAGAGAATAGGAAATTAAATTGTACTCAATTCTGAATAAAAACTTTAAAACAACACGGCTTCTGTCAATAGATATATCATTACTTAGCCGATATCATTAAAACACGGTGTTAAGGAATTCAAGAGTTCCAGTTTCAACATTGGTAGTAAAGCATTCAGATATTTTAAATGAATATTTCATGACATTCTTTTTTTTTTTTTTTTTTTTTTTTCATGTCTTAAAATGTCGTGATGGCATGTTCTCCTGCGAATAAATGGCAATTATTATTCTCTCAATGTAAACATTGATTTTTTTTTTTTAATTAAAAATATTTTATTTTCCACTAATCAGCCCATTAGAAATTGGAAATTTACCAAAAGAACCTGCATTTTCCTGGCGCCAATAATCGAGATCAACTCTAAAACGCAACATTGGGACTCAGCAATAGGGACGTTCATACAGTACGTCACGCTCCAGAGGGGGGATGGGGTGTAAGAAAGTGAGACAGTTTGTGACAGGGGAAAGGGGGTGTCCGGCCATGTGTGACGTCACGGTGTTTTATGTTAAATTTTAATTATTTCGTTAATAAAAATATATTTTTGTACGAAAGTGTGACGTACTTTGGGGAAGGGGGTCCGAGGTTTGTGACAGTTTGTGACAGGGGGGAGGGGGAGTTAAAAATTGTCAAAATCAAGTGACGTACTTATTGATGGCCCCAACAGAGACCAAATCTTGTACCCATCAGTGGAGATTAACAATCTTGTTCTACACTAAAAAAAATAGAATATATAATCGATTATTTCCCGTTTTAATATAATTTTATTATCATTTGTGTGTGGTAATTTCGCTTCAATTTTACCAAAGGATTATGTTTTCTGCATTGTGTAGTTAAGATTTTGCCAGGAAATATGAAAAACTTAAACCAGTTTTTAACATTTGTATTTTTATTTTCATTTTATTATTGATCATTGAGGTACTTTTAAATATGTGATTTTCATTTTGGATTCAAAATAATTCAACATGGATTATATATATATTTAGAAATGTGAAAGCCTTATAATAAAATTTAACTACTGAGGTTCATAATAATACATTTAATTTTTAATTCAAATAGATATATTCCTTATATACCCGAAGACTAACAATGCAACAATTATTTTTCGATGTAAGGATTTCTTTAATATATACTAATCAACTTTCACTTTTCTGTAAGAAATATAAAGCGCATCTTGTGCTTTATAAAATAACCAGTGGCGTAACTAAAGGAAGGGGGTCCATATTCAAAAGTCCCTTTGGCCCACACTTGAGGGGGGGGGCCAAAATGAGTGTCCGAATTATTTTTTTTATATTCAATATTACGCCTAAGCCATGTATGCAGGGCCCCAAAGAGGCCAACCCCCCGGGCCCCCAATTCCCTAGCTACAACACTGAGCAAAATGAACTAAACTGAGGCACTTAATTTATCTGTTAAAATCAACATATTAATTATTTAGTTTAAAATATCTTAGCGTCACGTTTTTTTTTAATGTGGCAAATCTTCTTACAAAAATATAGATCTAATTTGTTTTTAAAAAAATTAAAATGCTTTTGAAATCTTTAAAAATCATTAGAAAAAAAAATAATTAAAGAAACATAATCAAAGAAATTTCAAAATACTTGGAATTGGGGCTGCGGAAATTACCGATTAATTTCTCGATTAATCGGTAAATTATTTTATCGATTAAAATTATTTTAATCAATAAAATAGTGATTAAAATAAGAATTTTTTTTTTAAATGTTCGATTTATTAATAAATAATTAATAATATATTTTTTTTAAAAAATATTTTTTACGTACAACTTCTCCGTTAACTAAATGTAATAAATGTAAACTTTAAAATAACCTTTTTTATAAGGACAATGATAAAAAAACAACATTGCTTTTAATTATGTAACAATAACAAAATTTAAATTCATTGACATTATATTGAACTACTTATATTTAAATATATCTCTCGCCAATAGCATATCTTTTAAATTAAATTAAATTTAATACTTATCATAACTTTTGAACCACTTGGGATAAAAAAAAATATCTTTATCGTTTTGTAATCATGAAACAATTTCTATATGTCTGTATTACTTTTATATTTTAAAGTTAATTTGAAATTTTTATTCAAGTGCATTAAATTTTTTACGTTATTTAACTTTTTTCATGGCTAACTAACTATGTTTTAAAAATAACTTAATAAAAATAATAATTGCCCATTTTTATTACTTCCCTTGAAATTTTCAGTTTAATGACGTCATACATCTTTATTTCTAGCCTTAACAAAATTATCGATTAATTAATCGGTAATTTTTCAAAAGTTAACGATTAAATTTAATTTAATCGATAACAGCCCTACTTGGAATACGTACTGATAATTAAAAAAATATTCAATGAATATTCATCAAAACGATCAATATTCCAGGTATAGGTAATAGACGGAGGTGGTTTAAAAGTCCTGTCTTTCGGTAATTCGCTAAATCTAAGCAAACCCCAAGAGGCTTACATTTGATAATTGCTCTCATTTATTAAACCTGTGTGTCAACTACGCAGCCCCAATAAAACTTTACTTTTTTTGTGGGCCCATCATTTGTTTAAAACTGAACCAACTGAATGTAACCGGCATTTCACTAAACTGTGCCGCGGAAGTCTCGCCTTAAACCTAGCATAACTACAAACACAGGATCTGAGATATAAAAGACTTGTTTATCTGTTTAGTGCACGAGTTCTTGCCCTGGGGACACTTTCACCACAGACACGTCTTTTTTTTTTTTTTTGTCTTCTTACCTTTACTCTATATCTTAGAGAGGTAAAGAAATTCGAGTGAGTGATTTTTTTTTTAAATTACATAATGATCGTGTGGGTGGTTCATCGGGGAAGGGGTAAAAAGGTACTCGCTGACGTAAGTTTGGCATTTTGTTGAATACTGTTCAAGTTCATCCTGTAGCTGCATACACCTAACACTCAAAACTCCATGAAATACATTTTTTTCTATGTTGTTTCCCAGTAAGATTTGGTCTATATTTTAAGGAAACAACTAAGAGACATGCATGTCATATGTTGTCATTCTCTTATGTAACGCCTGCTTGTTATTTTTAAAAAAATCTTAATACGAGGAACACAATATTGCTATTCCTTGTATTGTATGAATTTAACAAGACAAAAACTGACAGATTTGATGGCTAATCGTTGTATCACGACCAGATTGGAATGATGAAATCGTGAGTTTCAACAATTCTTTCACCCACTCCCCATGCAAACATGCAACAAAGGATTAAAGGATTATAAATGCCTTCAAGTTGCATTATAATTCATGAAAATTGGATGTTTATTTCAAAATATTTCAACTTGAAAATTAAACGCTGTGGGATGGACGCCCAAAAAAATTTGAGAGAGAATTCATATTTTTCTTGGTGCAAGCAATAGCAGTGGTTTGCTAAAATGAAATTATTAGATTTATAGGATTGTTGGCCTAACCCCTGCTTAAATTTGTAGACTACATGCAATTCTTATATCAAAGAATAAATGACGCCATAAAATCTTAAGATTGCCCTTTGCGTGGCGCTGTCTGGCACTGCTATCAAGTATAAGAATACTTCAAATGTTACTTTAAAAAAAAAAATCTTTTAAATCTGTCAATTTTCTCTCACCCCAGAATTCATCCTTCTTTCTCCCCCACTACCATTCCTCCCCCTACCCCTTACACCGGTAACACGCGCATGTGTGCCCACGTGATTAAAACCCCATCCTTGTGTCATATCTTAAACGTCCGAAGTGGTTTGCGCTTAGCTGTAACGGCAAACGCTTTTGGAAGGCCATAACCTGGAACTCGTTTTACGGTCTCATCACAGCCGCGTTCGAGACTTAAACGGTTTTTAAGAGGGGACACCGCGAAACTCGAGACGCCCCCGATCACGGTCAGAAATGTCTTTTCGCGTGTTTTTCCAATCATTTTCCACCCGATACTACGCTGAGTCCGTCTAAGAAATAGTCGTAGGGGAGATGTTCATGGATTGCGGTGACGAGAGACGTAAAGGGGAAAAAGGGAAGCGAGGTTTAGAGGAGGCTGTGGAAATATCATTAAGTTGTTAGCATTTGGGGGAGAACAAACTCGTCTTTTTAAAAAAGGAAAGGTTTTCATAGAAAGTTGGTTTGCAAAAAGCGCTAACCCGTGCCAGCGCTCTCTCTATCTTGGGGTTACAACAGTTGTGTTGGTTTTTCTTTCTCGTCTCTTTCCTTCAGACTTTAAGGGTGAGCTGGAACTAAACGTAAGATATTATTGCGGAAAGATAAACACTCCAGTCCAGCCCCCGTGCATGAATGAGCTGAGACAAGTCTACCGTGGAGGTTTTCGAGCTGACTACAGCCTGGGGGCCGTGGGTAACGACCGTTACACCACACCTTTGTTCAAACAGAACCTGTTCCGTTGCGCTGTTCCGTTCCGCACTGGAGTCGTTCAAATAAAAGGATAATAATGTTACACTCGTTTAAACTTGAATGAATTTAGCATCTCAGTTGTGTGTTTAATGGAGTTTGAGGGAGACAAAGATGATCAAATGAACTGAAAACTTTAGGGGGCAGTTTTTTTAAAAAGGAGTTTATACTGAGTTATTTCATCGTCTTAAGGGGGTTAAGAGAAAGATCAATGCAGCTCTTTTATTACTAAATGGTGGTAATTTTTTGGGGAAAAAAGTTCTTTTGTGTATTTTTTGTCCTTTTTCATAGCATAATTGACAAAAATGGTAAAGCCATTGAATTTGACTATAGGACATCCTATACCCCAAACCCGTCTTACTCAACTAATTGGTTCACTCATGACAAATGCGCATATACCGGTCTGTATCTGATATCTTATTAATTTATGTTCCTCTAACTATTGTTCTTTGCGTGTTGTTTTTGTTTTGCCATGAGAATTTTTTTTCAATGACCAGTTAACCAAGCAGTAAAAAAAATAACAACAAAGGGACACACGTAACATTGATTACACAAAATTACGAACGTAATGTAAACTTAATCAAATTACAATTAAATAACTATAATTATTTATTAATACTATTAATTTTTATTAGGGCTGCGGAAATTAACGATTAATTTCTTGATTAATCGTTAAAAAATTTTAACGATTAACTTTTTAACGATTAATCGACCAATGAATTACAAATTATTGGAGCTCATAAATTAAAATAAAAAAGCAACAACAAAATAACGACCGATAAATAATCAATTTCCTGACGATTACACGAACATTTCGGTATTAAATTATTGATTGACGGGAATGTCCAAAATGTTGATAACGTTTGCTTACCATAGTTGTAACGCTTCACCTACTTGTCAAACAAAATGAAAAGTGTATTAAGCTAATGACAGTAATGAAATATGACTCAAGAAAATGACAACAGCTCTTCTTATGAATTGCTGAATTACAAAATGGAGATTAAAGTTCCTGAATCTATTAACCCTTTACGATGCCATGGTGGAAACTTAATGAACACCGTTATCCAATGTCATTCCTTGCCAAGACCGTTTGGTGCATACCATGAGTTACTTCAGTTCCATGTGAATGATTGTCCAGCTCGGTTAGTTATATTGTCAATTAGACCCACTCATCACTTGAACCAAATAAATGTCAACACACTCGTCTTTTTGCGTAGTTGTTTAAAAGAGGACATATAAAGGAGACATTCCAGTGTTACTTAGATTTTCAACAAGAACGTTTAATAAATATTACATATGACATCATAAATTTTAATTTTTGGCTCTAATTGAAATTAACGATTAATTAATCGTTGTGGGGGTTGACTGAGGGGGGCGTTTAGGGTGATGGCCGTGGTGGTACCGATATCATGGCAGGAAAGGGTTTCAACGCTTACCCGGTACTCAACTGTTCCAGAAGTTGCCAGTCAAAATATTTAGCCCCAAGGAAAATGGCACAGGTCTGATGGCTATTGCATAAGTGGTGATGAGAGCGTCAAGCCGTGGTATATAGGCAGCCAGCCAGCCAGTGAAATAGGCCGTGAATGTTGTAAAACAATCCGATGAGCTGGACGGAAAGTTTCTATTTATTTTATAAGTGCATTTTTGCTAATGTTCCTGCGTTGTCTAAACAATTTCTCCCGAGCTGGAGTTTACAGACAGAAGCCAGTGTGTCTTTTTAGGTTTTCAGGGGAATCGTCATTATAGTTAAAAATATTATCCCAATTCATGAAATATTTAATACAATTATCACTTATTAGGACAATAAATTAGCAAATATTAGGTATGCTTTGAGTTAGTTAAGTCGATCGAATAGATGATAGTCTTTAGTTGTATCGTAAAATATATGTGACAGCTTTACTTCATTATTTTGTTGATACGATCTGCTGCTCTGAGATATAATTATCTTTCACACTGTATGTTTATTGTATGCTTTAGATAATGATATTTCTTGTATTTCACCAGTATATAAATTCCAAAAGAATATAACGAGGGAAGAAGAAAAGATGCGAATTGAGTCAACACTCTCATGGTAAACTAATGCACGCATGTTAGACAACAATCCGAGCTACTGTAAGTTGTTTTGGGAAAACACCGTAACAAACCTTTTTTTGTCGTTAAGTTGTGTTGTTTTGTGTGGATAGATTTAATGGTTTCACCGACTGGAAATCTCTAAAGAAGACGTTGTGGCTTCAATCCCACAAGTTTTAAAGAAGAAACCCTGGATTACAACGTGGGGTTAGGCCCACTAACTCACGGAGACCTTACGTGTAGCTAACACCCGGACCAGCTACACCAGGAGTACAACGGAGGTTAGGCCCACTAACTCACAGAGACCTTACGTTTAGCTAACACCCGGACCAGCTACACCAGGAGTACAAGAGGGGTTAGGCCCACTAACTCACGGAGACCTTACGTTTAGCTAACCCCCGGACCAGCTACACCAGGAGTACAACGGAGGTTAGGCCCACTAACTCACAGAGACCTTACGTGTACCTAACACCCGACCAGCTACACCAGGAGTACATCCAGCGTAAGACTCACCAACACCAAGGCACACGCGCGGTGAGTGACACGCTCCGTAAATCACACTCGCTGGCGGCCCGGGGGGGGGGTGACGTGAGGCCAATGTTGGAGCTCTCAATGATTATCGCCCCTCAGGTTAATGGGTGATTTCGACAAAATTTTCTGGTGTACTTGTTTAAATGCCTTGCTTCGATACCATGGACTTGGACACAGAAAACCAAGAGGTTTTTTTAAAAAATTCAAAAGTCGTTTGTTTTTATTCATGATATTTACGACGTTTAGAGAATGTCTTTCTTTAAAAGATTTTTGTTTTGTTTTGTTTTTTGAGATCTTCTAAGTAAAAATTTGGAAAGATTTTTATTACAAAAATAAAATTAAGAGACTTATGTAATATTGTTTTTATTAATTATCAAACGAAAAATTGCTCAAAGCTGTTTTTGAGCCAATTTTTTTTCTTTTTGATTAGGACTTTTTTTTTTAATTTACAGAACTCCAAATAGGAGGCCATCACAGAACTCCAAATAGGAGGCCATCACAGAACTCCAAATAGGAGGCCATCACAGAACTCCAAATAGGAGGCCATCACAGAACTCCAAATAGGAGGCCATCAACCCAAACAATAATTTTAAAATTTTGTTGAATTATTATTTTATTTTTATATTTGACAGCATGTACGAATAATGGCTTAATTTTTTATTTTTATTTTTTTAAAAATAAAAATATCCACATTACTATACATGAAATACTTGAAAACTGAGGTAGGCGATTATTATGAAGGATTAGATTCGATACCGCCCTCAGATGGACATATCGCCATTTATCCACAGCATCAAGACATGTGTTTAAAATCGAATTCACAGATTAACTGTTGACACGAGTAAACGATACTCGCGCGAAGTGAGGGAGCGGGGCACCCGTGCTCAAGGTATTCTTTTAATCTTTAATGCATGATGGGATAGGGGGAAGGGGGTGGAGGCTCATCGAGACACGTTAACATTACAAACGTTATCCACATTGCTAACTTTGCCCACTCAACGAAAGACAGAACGGCTTTAATATGTTCTACATATTCTTACTTTGAAATATATCGTATTTTGTAAATTGTTTAAGAGCCACGCATAACGACACGAGTGGAATATTAATTGAATGTGTTCATGTACGTGAGATGATTTATTGCGGGGTTACTGTTCTTCCATCCACCCGCTTCCCATTGGTGGATAAGGGAAAGTTCACTAGAAATGATTGTGCCATTCACATTAAATACCCGAGGCGAACAGATATAAAAGCCCAGAGCTTTGTAGAGGTGAATAGATCAACATTTGATATAGACAACCAAATACAAAAGTAAAAACCTCTACCTATAGTCTATAGAGCATAACACGTGGAACAACCAAAGGGCTAAAAAATCGGCCATTGGAAACGATAAACAACAAATGAAATGCCCGATTTAGGATAAACACCCATATGACCTTGTTTTGCTACTTGGAATATTTAAATTTAGTAAACTGTTTACATAGCATGATATATCCGCTTAATAAAACCTAAAAATTTGTGTTGCCGTATTCCAAGAAATCGGTGGGTATATACAGACACTCTCAGAACCAAACACAAATAAAAAATAAATTTTAAAAAAATGTTTAATAAAAAATTGAAATTAAACTGTACGTATTAGTCTAATTATAGTGCCGAAAACTCAAGCACTAAAAAGCTGAAGTGTTATATGCCAAAAAAGGGAAGACTGCGCTGCCATGTGTATCAGGTGGAACTTTTTCACAAAATGTTTAAATGCTCGTGTTCTCAAAGTATATACAACTTTTGGGTTTAAGGATTCACGCTCTGGTGTACGATAGAAAATGCTTTAGGGTGATGCATAACAACATGACGTGTCTGTAATATCTGATGAATTTAATAAAAACATAAGCAGAAAATAATTTTAATCTCAACTAATAGGGATTTGCACAGGAAACATGGCTCAAAAATACTTGTTATATTGATTTAAGGAGATGCCGACATGTCATCCTTATAATGAGCAAAGAATAAGAATCGGTGTTCGAAATCAGGGACCAGAAATTTAACAAAAGATTACAAAATATGTGATTCACTAACTTTTATCAAAATAAAGTATCATACAGTAAACAAATAGAGGCACCACAGGAGTAACATATAGAACATAAATAAGCAAGGGGATACATGGAAAAATACTTTTAAAGGTTCAACCAGAAAATAGTCGAGGTCTTCCGGCATGATAACAAGTAGGATTTTGTTTTAGTGGTGAAGCCAGAGATTGCAATAAATATAATACTCAAAAGATTGCCATGCATGCAAGGGACAAACAGAAACAAAAAGCGGGGGAAAATCCAAGACAATGCACAAGTGATGTAGGAAGAAAGAGTTGTGGTCTATCTGAAAAAAACCACAGAAAAAACAGAAAATAAGTAAAACATAAAGAAATCGAAATATGAGAAGACGTTAAATAAGGATGAGAGAAGGGATAACGAGCATCAAGAGTATGATGTATAGCAAAGATGGAGGATGAGAGAAGGGATAACGAGCATCAAGAGTATAATGTATAGCAAAGATGGAGGATGAGAGAAGGGATACCGAGCCTCAAGAGTATGATGTATAGCAAAGATGGAGGATGAGAGAAGGGATAACGAGCATCAGGAGTATGATGTATAGCAAAGATGGAGGATGAGAGAAGGGATACCGAGCCTCAAGAGTATGATGTATAGCAAAGATGGAGGATGAGAGAATGGATAACGAGCCTCAAGAGGATGATGTATAGCAAAGATCAGTGGCGGATCTAGCTATAGGGCAGGGTGGGGCGGGTTGCCCCCCCACGCCCCAGTTGGGTCTAAAATGGCGCCCCCCTGAGACGCCCTCATAAACACTAAAAAGGTGTAACTAGAGCAGAAAAAAGATTGCTAAACACGAAACTTTTAATCAACACTAAACTGCAATACGACAATATTGGCTTACTAAATATCATATTTCAAAACTATAATATATTGTTTGGTCAGTCAGGAGCATCGCTAAGTGGAAAAGAATAGAGAAGAATTGAAACGAATGATAGACGTGACGTTGCTCTTAGCAAAACAAGGTTTGCCATTTTGAGTACACAGAGAAAATTTTAGCTTTAGTGATGGTAGTTGTAGAAATACTGGAATTTTTTGTTATGTTTATTATCCAACTATGATTCCATTTGGACAGTCATCTAGAGTTGAAAAGAAAAATGAAATTTATTTAAGTCATAATGTGCAGATTGATTTAATTCAATCATTGGCATCTGAATTATCGGCGGTAATTGATAATGAAGATAAGTCTTAACAATTTCTTTTCTGTAATTATCGATTAAACCATTTATATATCTAAAATTGATAAGATGTCACTTTACGTTCACTTTTAAAATCAGGAAATGTTGTTGAAAGATTTAGTCTATAGGCTTTTATACTTTGGTAAACAGCAATGCTGCATCCGCATTTGCTGAGAAGATTCTAACGAAACTACACATTACAATAGCGAAACATTGATATCACAATCTGAGGAGGAAAGGCATATGATGGTGCATCAGTGATGTCTTGAATTAAGAGTGGCCTTCAAACTTGCACACAATGCCATCTATGTTCATTGTTGTGCCCATGTTTTAAATTTGGTCACTATCGAAGCAATGTCTGTAAAACAGTGATGTATACAGTTATTTTTGACACAGCTGAAAGGTTGTATACATTCTTTACGTCTAGTTTACCACGTCTACATACTCTTAAAAAACATAAATCTCAATATGAATCAACAGTAGATACTCTGAAATGACTTTTTGATAAAAGATGGGCAAGCCGTAAGCATGCAGTTGATGCAGTTGTTGGATCATTCTCTGCTGTTCTAGCCCCTCTAGAAGATATAAATTCAAGGGCATCACCATAATATAAAGTAAGTGTCAGAGCAGATGCAATGGGACTATCTGCTTTAATAACAAAATATACTTTTGTTTTTTCTGATGCTATTTGTAAAAAAGTTTGTTGATATTTTCATGTTATCAAACCACTTGCAGCTTAAGAGTATTGACATTGCAATTGTAAAACGATTGATCGATGTTGGAAGAAATAAGTTTGTTGAAATGAGAAGCAATCAAGCTTTTTAAAATTCTGAAAGTAGATGTCTAATCATTTATTAACGAAAATTGCTCCAAACTAGATGTAAAAAAAAAAAAAAAAAAAAAAAAAAA
>MUZC01001178.1:251343-268323 GCA_002072015.1 Radix auricularia | reverse complement strand
TGGCTAGAATAGCAGAGAATGATCCAATAACTGCATCAACTGCATGCTTACGGCCTACGGCTTGCCCATCTTGTATCAAAAAGTCATTTCAGAGTATCTACTGTTGATTCATATTGAGATTTTCGATTTTTTAAAAGAGTATGTAGACGTTGTAAACTAGACGTAAAGAATACCTTTCAGCTGTGCCAAAAACAACTGTATACATCACTGTTTACAGACATTGCTTTGATAGTGACCAAATTCAAAACATGAGTACAACAATGAACATAGATGGCATTGTATGAAGGTTTGAAGGCCACTCTTAGTTCAAGACATCACAGATGAGCCAACATATGCCTTTCCTCCTCAGATTGTGATATCAATGTCTCGCTTTTGTAATATGTAGTTCCACAACATGTCCTGATTTTGAAACTGAACGTAAAATGACATCTTATCAATTTCAAATATATCAATGGTCCGTCTAATCGATAATTACAGAAAATACATGTTCATTATCAATTACTGCCGATAATTCAGATGCAAATGATTGAATTAAATCAATCTGCACATCATGATTTAAATAAATTTCATTTTTCTTTTAAACTCTAGATGACTGTCCAAAGTGGAATCATAGTTGGCTAATAAACTTGTGATTTAACAAACATTTCAAGTATTTCTACAACTAACATCACTAAAGTCTAAAGCAAGAATTTTCTCTGTGTACTCTGAATAGCAAACCTTGTTTAGCTAAAAATCAAGAAAAACGTCACGTTTATCATTCGTTTCAATATTTCTCTATTCTTTTCCACTTAGCGACGCTCCTGACTGACCAAACCAGATATTACAGTTTTGAAATACGATATTTAGCAAGCCAATATTGTCGTATTGCAGTTTAGTGTTGATTAAATTTTTCGTGTTTAGCATTCTTTTTTTTTTGCTCTGGTTACACTTTTTTAGTGTTCATGAGGGCGTCTCAGGGGGGCGCCATTTTAGACCCAACTGGAGCGCGGGGGGGGGGCGACCCGCCCCCCCTGCTCTATAGCTAAATCCGCAACTGATGGAGCCGATATTTTCCTGCGCCACTGGACGAACATATCAGATCTCTACAATACGCGTACATAAAAACTGACCTATGGTATCTCCGTTTGCGTTTATTTTTCAATGGTATATCTTAAATATGTAACCTTAAAAAAACTGCATTTCGTACATTTCCCAGCGTGCAGAACTCAAGCTGTAAGGTGTAAATTCATATCGGGTGTCAGTGTACGTTTTTATCCCCACCTATCTGATGTGTACACACCCATTTAACTTCCGCAGTGTGCGTACATTGCCTACCACAGCATGGCCCAGATGGCCCCCCTCGACTCTTACAATCTAAATTGCATCACTGCCGGGACCATTAAAATTAAATGGACCTCTTACAATGGGACACGACGCTGCCATTTCCCATTCACCCAGCTGGTTTATTTCAGTTTCCCGCTTACCTTAATAGCCTTTAGTTAGCTTTCCTCTTTTTGTTTGAACATCCCATCGTTCAGCTCAAGACTTCCGTGATTAATTTGCAGTTCTCGTGGACGTGATTTCCTTCCCACCGCCTTCTTTTTCTCTTTTTCTTATATAAATTGTTATGTTTCATGCCGCGAACAACAAGTGAGGGTTCCTGCAATACCTACCTACTCGGGCGGGCTGGCGAGAGAAGCCAGAATATCACACCCTCAAGTGGCCGGTTAGGACTGTATATACTAACGTGCCTGCTGAACGTGTGTGCGTGCTACTGACATCTTAGAAGCCGAGTTGGTTGCAACCCCTCCCTTAACCAAATCCAAATTCAACGCTGGATATTAGAAAACGTATACGTATATATCCAACGTGGAGAAGAAACGGTTTATGAGAAAAGACATCAACGGGAGGGGGGCGGCGGAATGAGGGCAAATTAAAATGACGGGCCGTAGCGATATTGTAAATATTATCACTTGTCTTCCGCTTTTTTTTTTCCCAAAGCCTACACTGGCCAATCACTTCCCCCTCAGTGCCGCTCGGTCCGCCATGATAGCTGGCATGACAATATTTTGTTCTTACCGTTGTATAGCAGTAGTGTGGAAAAATTAAACCGTGAAAATTATTTTAACGGAGGAGTGGTGATGATGGTGAGGCTGGTGTAGGGATCATAATGACTACTGCTGGTTTTATAAACATAATAATAAGATTTAAGATTGAAAAGATAGCTAACTTAGACTTGATTATCTGTGTTTTGATCGTTGTAGTAAAACTAAACTGGTCATTCACGGCAATATAAAAACTCTTTCAATACAGTTACAGACTGAAATAAATTCCGAATACTTGTCAAGATTGTATTTAGAATGCTCATAATACTTTTTCATCAGTCGTGATTCATTTTAACTTATTATGATTAGAAACTCTTATGTCAATAAGGGAGGACGCTCAAATCATTAGATTGGAGTCATTAGATCGGAGTCATTAGATTGGAGTCTTTTAGATTGGAGTCATTAGATTGGAGTCTTTTAGATTGGAGTCATTAGATTGGAGTCTTTTAGATTGGAGTCATTAGATTGGAGTCATTAGAATGGAGTCATTAGATTGGAGTCATTAGAATGGAGTCATTAGAATGGAGTCATTAGAATGGAGTCATTAGAATGGAGTCATTAGAATGGAGTCATTAGAATGGAGTCATTAGATTGGAGTCATTAGAATGGAGTCATTAGAATGGAGTCATTAGATTGGAGTCATTAGATTGGAGTCATTAGATTGGAGTCATTAGAATGGAGTCATTAGAATGGAGTCATTAGATTGGAGTCATTAGATTGGAGTCATTAGAATGGAGTCATTAGATTGGAGTCATTATAATGTAGTCATTAGATTGGAGTCATTAGAACGAAGTTTTAATTTACAAGTGAGACAATTTTCAACAAAAAATATATAATTATCTTTTACATCATCTTTCAAATACGTGAAAAATGTAAAACTCCCCTACAGGCGTGTTTCGTTAAATTACACCCCTGGCTCATTTCGGAATAAGCTTGCCCCCCCCCCCACACACACACACACTTTCCCTTAGTGTAGATTAAAATGGCCTAGAAGTCTTTTTTATTATCAAATAATATTTTGGGTTTAATCTCAAATATATTTCAAGCTATTTTCTGAAGGTTTCTTTTGTTTCCGATGCATGCTCAAAACCAGCCATAAGTCTTCACTGGTCAGATAGTGGTGTATTTATAAAGAGTATTTCAAATCTAAAAAACCTTATTTTAGAAACTTTTAACCAAATTTTAATTTTAAAACCTCACAATGCAAAAGAAAAAATTAAAAATTAATCTAAATGCTTACGCTTGGAATAAAATTTCATGAGCAACTTTCTTCGAGGGAAACGCCGAAATGCTTCATTTTATCTCCATGTATTGAAGGAAACGATAACTTGGCATTATTTTGAAAAACAAACTCAATTATTTACTCTGACAAGGTTAGAGAGTAGACGTCAGATCATTCACAAATCTGTCTGGAAACCTAAACATTTTTCTACAAGTGAATTTATTTTAAAAGGAAGCCTACCCCCTTGTCTTCTTCTCTTCCCCCATCCCAAATAATAGGGTTTTGAAGAAGCAAAAAAACAACCAAAAAAAAAAAAAAAACCCTACAAAAACTCTTTCAAAACCTCATGCAACCCACCCATTAAGTTGACGATCTTATCAATGGCTGGGAGACGAGCCGTATTTACGAGCCGTTTGGCAGGAGCAAACAGTGGTGCACTAAGCATTGCTCGCCTGGCCTCTTATTGGAGTCGTGTCTAGGAAAAATACGTAAACAGCCAGGCCGGAGAATTGTCGTCAAGCGTTTCCCCCCGATGCTCCTGGTTAGCTGGCCCCCGAGGGCAATACTAGCTGAGAGCAGGGGCCTGGGCCCAACGCTCACCTGTGAGATCCATGCAAGTGCCTCTAGGAGGATGGACTCCTAGCAGACATGAAACAGCTGCAGTAAACAATCACCTCAATGTCTCCACTGGCAGAGAGGGGGGAAAAGGCGAAATGTGTGGTCGTTTTTAAGGACGGAGGGCCAGTAACAGTCGGTTCAAAATAATTGTCCCCCCTTCCCACACTAACCAACCCCCCCCCTGTCTGTATGCACGTGCAGAGTCAACGTGGGGCTAAGCGTATTCAAGTTGAAGTTTTATTAGAATGGGGGGAAAAAAACAAGGATTGAGCTTGTCTCTGGTGGCTCCCCAGGCGATTCAAACATAGTCGAGATAACAAGATAAGGTTACGAAATGGAATCGATTGACCAGGTATCGCGTTACGACGCACCGTCTTTTAGTTTAACTATAATATAATCGTGTCTCAGTATCGTAGCCATCATTTTATGAAAGTATTGTAATGAAGCTGGTGACATTCTGAGATTATATAAATTGAAGTAACTGAATTTAAAAGTGAATAGAAGCTAAATAGCTACAGGGCCAGAAGTATAAAACATTACTTAAAAAGAAAGTTTTTCGGGGAATTTTGTGGACTTGGGAACCAAAACCCATGGAAATTTGTGAGCCTCTGTAATCTGGAAAATCTAATAAACATTTAAAATTCGTATCCTGTGTAAGCAGAAACTTCTTGTAAACCTTAGCCTCTAGTACATATTATCCGCTACAATGATTCCATATAAAGCCTCATTTTTGTAAACTCTAGCCTCTAGCAAAATTATTCCTATACCATTCAATGTTATGTTCATATTTCCAGCCACGGCAGTTAATTCAATGAAATGAATGATGCATGCAGTGAGGGCAAGCTAAAAAAACCAAACAAAAGTGTCTCCTTAAAACAATACATATGAATGTAAAACAAACTGATAGTAATAAAACTGATGGCAAGAGCTGGGGTCGGCAACCTATGGCACGCGTGCCACACTTAGCACGCAAAGCAGTTTCAAATGAAACGCATGATATTCACGTTTCCTCTCTAAAAATGATTATAAATCGACTATAGGGTTGAATAAAATGATATGCGATGTTGGCACTCCGAAAAATTTGAAACCTTAATTTAAGCTGCCACACAGCTAGCAAAAAGGTTCCCGACCCCTGATCTAGAGTAGATCTATAGTAGCAAAGATTCACTATAGAGAATGTCAAGTCGACTCAATGTTAAAAACCTCGTTCGATACTAAACGTAGTTTTTGAGATAAGCGCTCTAGCTAGAATGTTAATTTATTGTCTCAACATTTTCAGCATTTCATTTTATTAGGGACGGCATATTTTTTATGACTCTAATCTACCCATTTGTATTAAAGAGTTTAGGGACGGCATATTTTTTATGACTCTAATCTACCCATTTTTATTAAAGAGTAATGAAATAGCTGAAGCCTATCTTGCTTGTTTTGTAGATATTTTTTTAATCTATTGACGCATGACGTTGTCTGGCCGTTGCTTAAGTTCCGCTGTAACTAAGGTTACATTATAAAGGGCTTCTATTTTATACTGCGGTGTCAACTCAAACGGATTAAGGAAGGTCAAATAGAAATCAAATTCATGGAAAACTTTGAGACTATGATTTAACTTTTTAAAAATTTTCAATTTTTAAAAGTAGTTAAACTTTAATAGTAATTTTAGATACAATTTTAGATGCTAATCAATTTTTTTATAAACAAGATACAATTTTAACTGAAACTTTACATAAACCTTCGCTGAATAATTTTGTTTCAACTTTAGATAGTACTTAAAATATAAAATTTAAATACAATTTTAGTTACACTTTCAATAGATGCAACTCTAGAAGTTTAGATACAACAATAGATATATTACTTTTAAAAAACTTTAGACAACCCCAGAAAGAAGTTGAGGTACAACATTGAAAATATACAACTCCAATAGCAAAAGCAATTTTAAATACAACTTCAACTACAAATTGTGATTTAAATTAAACAATTAATGTAGATACAAAATGAGATAATCCTTTAATAACTTAAAATAAAACTTTTGATAAAATTCTACAAACATACTTAAGTACAATTTGATTTTAAAATGCATTTCCAATCCAAATAAAATTTTAAGGTCAACTTTTGTTTATTAATTTTCAACTTAAGACACGACGCATTTACTGCATTAAAAAATTCAATTACAATTACAAATAAACATTTGATTACCGTGGAGCAAGTTTAAACATTGGATGCAGTCATTTATAACAACCCACAATAGGGCTTATACTTATAGAAAGTGACATAGTTTTTCCATTTATTGCTGATTTTTTTAAAATGTAATTATTAAATACTAGTAATCGTTCATAACGAACTTGAGGTTTTGTTGCCGCCAAATGAGCAAAGACTTGTTCTTGTTTACTTAATCTTGACATTATTCTTAAATGTCAAGGTTTTAATGTTTTTTCTTAAGTATATCACCTCACCACCTCACCACCTCACTTTAGAATTTCTCAAATCTTGAGCTTATCAGAGATTAGCAAGAAATGAGTCATTGTCGCCCAGGCCAAGCTCTAAGTGACGGTACCATCGCGAAGATTTTCATTAAGTAAACCTTCAATAACAGCCTTTATCTTATTTGTACAAGAACACTGTTGGGGGCCAATATCTTCAACGACGCAGGAAATACTTGGCTCCGTGCTGAAGAAGGAACTCTTTGGCTCCGCGCTGGTCAAAATTCATTCTTTTTAGTGTGAAGAGTTCATGTCCCTTACGAAGCATGGTTCTAAGTACTCTTTGATTTTACTGTTCCATCCGCATACACCAAATACGCCCGTGATAAGAATTGTATATCTATTTCATCAGCACGCTGATCATTGACTGAATGACTGGCCACTTTATATTTAAGGGAAATTAAGTATTCGGGATGCCGCTAAAATGTTCTGTAATAGTGATGCGAATTTACTATACAAAAAATAGAATTCATGCCCGTGATAAAAGTGTGTGGTAGAGAGTGTAGTCCTTCTAGGAATATTTTAGTCACCAGAAGGGGATTGGGATAAAGCTTAAAAATATATTTTTTAAAATCTAAAAGCAGGGATGCGGAAACTAACGATTAATTAGCGATTAATCGCTAATATTTAATCGTATTAAAATAATTCTATCGATCAAAATTTGATAAAAATATTAGAAACCAATATCTTTTTTTCCAATTTATTTATTATATATACTTTGTGTTACTTACATACACATGTTTTTCTTCTCTATTTCTTGCATAGCAGAGCGAATTAGCTGTTTTTCTTCACACATTTTGGGAGCCATATAATTACCGCGACTTACCGATTTCGCGAAATAATGAATAGCAACTTAACGAGATCTTAGCTTATTTTAGATATACAGGCGCTCCTTCTATGCAGAAGATAATTGCGTCCACAGACCATGAAAGGTGATCTGTTGGCAAGTGATGCAGCGGCCACATTCCAAGGCTCTGAGGGTTCCACGCATTACCCAGCCGCCTAACTATTGTTAGTTAGGTACCCATTCGGAGCTGGGTGACTCAGGGACTCTTTGTGCCACAAGAACAAATCCTTGCCTTCGCATGAATTCGAATTCGTGACCATCGCGCTTGCCACTCGACCACCTTGTCCCTACATCTATATAGAGATCTATATTAAAGTCGTAAACAAGCCTGATTGCAGTCTCATCCCTCATTTTGTTTACTAGAGATCTATATAAATGCGTTATAAAAATATAATTAATCAAATATTAATCAATCAAATTTTTTCCGGATTAATAGGAGAAAAAATTAAGTAGTACAAGCCTTTAAAAAAAGATAAATAAATGAATTGTTCTACTAGAACAATAAATTAAATCTTTAACTTAATGTTTTACTAGCAAAATACTTGCGCTTCGCAGCCGTGAAGTAGAGTTCAAGTATCTTTGGGAACCCACATACAAAAATTCTTGAAGATGTGCCAATAAGTAACAAAGTAAAAAACCGTTGCAACGTTGAACATGACGACCGTTATTGGAGTCATACCGCCAGAATAAGTACGTTCATCTGTTTCTGTTAGTGCAGGGAAGGCGCCTACTAAGTTTTTTTTTTTAAAGATGGGGACATAAGTAAGAAAGTTTTGCATGACGAACATTGTCGACCGTTATGTCCGTTGCGCGCAGAATTTCAAAAAAGAAACCTGATTAACTTTTGAACATCAGGTTTTCAATACCCAATAGTTTGAAAATATGAGCCATGAAGCAATTATGTACCAAATTTGATTTTAAAAAAAAAATTAATTGTAGCCATAACCCGTCGTGGGAATGCACAGAACAACATGCCTTAGTTTTGATGCAGTCGGATGAACAAAATAAAAATTGTAAAGCTTATATAAGAAATATAAAAAAAGAACATTAATGCCCCCTGCCCGGACCAATCAGTGCAAGATGTAAAGTTCAAATATTTGTTGATTTCAATCTGGATCATGGTGGAGATATGTGTCCATATTTGTCAAGACCGCATAAAATCTGTTGTGGTTAACGTTTTAAGCGCTAAAGAAAATAAGATTTTGGCTCCCGGCTCAGAAGTAATAATAAGTGTTTTATGTTATGTGTCATCATGTCTTTGTGTACCTAATTTATTCCAAGTTACGTACATTTACACAGTAGCCAAGTTTAAATTACTTTTTTATGTCTTATTAGAAAAATTACATTTCGGGCCCCCGGCCCTGAATAAGTGGTATTTTAAAGCTTTTTATTCCGTAAACATTTTTCATGATCCCACCCAAGAACCTTACATAGTTTCATGGCGTTTGGATACATAAAATAATATGCAGCTTACCTTTTAAAAAAAATAATAATAAGGACCCCCAGGCCTGGGCCTATCGGTTTAAGATGTAGTGTTCAAAAATAAGTTGATGTCAATCTAAATCATGATGGATATACTTGTTTGTCATTATTTGTCACAATATTGTAAAATGGAATGGGGAATATAGTATTTAACATATAAGAAAAAGATTTTAGGGGCCTCAGGCTTCAAAGGATGGATATTATGAGTTTAAAGCCTCAAGTATTATAATATGGGCCATCAAGTTTTTATGTACTAATACCAAGTTGGTCAAGATTCTTCTATTCACACAGTAGCCAAAGTTTAAAGACATTTTATAAAGCTCATTTAATGAAAAAATATATTAGGGCCCCCATCCTTCTCTAAGTGATATTTTTAAAAAAAAATATATTTGGGCTCACGTCCCTCTCTGGGTGATAATTTTAAAAAAATACATTTTGGCTCCCCTCCCACAGAGAGTGATTTTTTTAAAAAAAACAACATTTTGTCCCCATCCCCCTCTGAGTGATAATATTTTTTAAAAATACATTTGGGCCACTTCTTCTTCTCAGTGATATTTTTTTTTAAGTGAGGGCTCTAACTTTTATTTTTATAGATTCGCAAAATTTAATTGTTAATATCTTGTATTTTATTTGAAATTCTTAAACTTTACTTAACTTACAATATACACGTTTGTAAAGTAACTTACGTAGATCAGAGCTCACATATTGTCACTGTCACTGGTTGATGGGTTATTTCAGGCCACAATTATTGACTCGCACCTCCAATAATTGATGTCACTTTTTATATTTAGATTTTAGGGCCTGCATTTTCAACATTACATAGAAATAGTTGAAATAGTTTAAAATGATTAAGAGACGAAAGGCAGTTATGATCATGAAGTTGAAGGCAGATACTATTCAGATAAAGAATGCAGATTGGTGGATTAGTGTTATGAGGGGGGATTTTACTCCGGGGTTGGGGGGAGAACTTGTTAACATAATAATTTTACGAGCAATTAATTCATGCTTACCAAATTTACCTCACGCTTGGTTTAAATTGTACACTTAAGGTTTTCACAATATTGTTATTTTTTGGGGTACTAAATCTAAATTAAACATCCAGTAAGATCTACTTGCGATTCTAACATTTAAAAAAAAAATTAATTAAAACTAAAAAAAAAAAAAAACTATTCAAGATTTTCATTTAAGAAAATTATTATTTTCCAATTCCAGTTTAAAATAAATTAAAACACAAAAGCTCTAAAAATCAAACTCTGTTTGCATTTCTTTACAGGATTTTGGGAGTCCCTGATTTGTAAGGATCCACTTGTAAGAACTCCATGAGGTACAACAGTAAGTACTTTGACACTCCACTTGGGCAAGTCTCATCGTGATCATCGGACATATTTCAAATCGAACTCAACACGTTTATGAGGTTGCCAGGTTTTAACTTGCTGTCGAATCTCGGGAGCGTTTCTTAAAGGATTCCTGCTAGAGTATGTCGACCCACCACTGAGGCTTAGGTCGTGTGACTAATCCAGATTATAGGGTATACAATGGGCGCCAACATTTGTGTAGGAACCTGAATAAATCCCCACTCTCAAATCAAATCAACTGAAATCTAATATATTTTTACACTTTAAACCTTTACACTTTAAAAGATAAAACTTTTTTTTTAAATTTCAATTTTTCAATTGAAGAAACATGACATGGCGGAAGTGGGTATTAGAACACTGATAGGTACGACGCCGAGCACCCTCCGGTGAGTTAAGCCCTGACACGCCACTGGCAGGAGGTAGAGATAAGACAGGAATAGGGGGGCAGTAGAAAGACTTAAAAACTCCGCTGTGGTACTTATAAAGTATTACGGCTAGGCCATCTTGGCGAGCCACACAGGGGCAAATATTCTCTTATTAACAGCAAGATGAGTTTGGTAAATTGTTTTAGAATAAATGATTAAACTTCGCGTGACTCACGATTCAGGTATGACTTAATAAAATAAGAACGAGAGGGGGGAGGTGGGGGTTGTGTTTACCATTCAGTGAAATATCTCATGTCATTGTTTGATTGCAGCACACTTCAGCATTGAGAGGGGTCTAAGATTTGAACCGATACCGCAACCCAATGAGACTCCGATACCATCGAGGAGAAATATTTATTCGGAATGGCAAATTTTGTAAGTTATTTAAAACGTTGAATATAAACTCAAAGACGTTTGCTATTGGTAGTGGCATTGTATAAGTCTTGTACAGCTAAGGTCGAATCAACAACGCTTCGAGATTTTAATGCGCATTGGCATTAGCTAGAAGATTTTGGCCAAGCTTTGAAAAAAAAGTTCAATATCATGCAGTAACTTCTTTTAACCCAAGAGCCAAAGTTGTTTTGTCATTTTGGGATCATTTTTTAAATTAAAATCAACAATTCCTGAGACTAAATATTTTATTGAATCATAAAATTTTCATTAAATTTTTTTTTTTTAAATTACAGTAATAGGGAATAGTTTCATCTTTGACTCAGTTTTTAGTCCTTTGATTTGAAAATAATTTTTAAACATGATAATTTGAAAAATTTCCACAAAATTATAAATCCAAATATTTTTGAACATTATTAACCACATTTACTTACGCATTACATCAACTGGCAATGAAATGAAAAAAAAAACGAAAAAAAACGTAACATGCCCCTATAGCACCCCTTCCACAAGTTCTCAATCCTTAAAATTTATTATCTATTTATATATATATAATTCTCTTCATGGTTCAACCATGCCGGACACTGAGCTGTCTTCCTGCCCCACCGACCAATCAGCTTGCAAGAAAAGATAGTGCAGAGGGTGGGGGGCGGGGTTCATTGAGACCAACAATTCGTTCAATTGAGGTCAATTACTTTGTTCTTTCAGAACAACAGAATATCATGTATTTCGTAGTGTAGCGGTTATTACATTCACCTAACACGCGGATGGTCGTATGTTCAAGCCCCAGCTAAGACATTATTTTTTTAATTTTAAAAAATCTTTATGTTTAAGCCCGTCCATTTCCCACTTTTTCGCAACATGGCTGTAATATTTATTTCTCAACATTAGCATAATAACTTCGTGCTCTCCGTTGTGCTCAGTGATAGAAAAGTAGTCACACACTCTCCTGAACAATTACTTTCATAAAATGTCATCCGTCACTAAAGCATTAGCGGCGTATGCTACGACGCGGGACGGCTAGTTGAAATAATTGGTCACCTCTTGTACTGGCCCAACAGGATGTCCAATATGGTTACTTTCTTTCTTCGTATAAGCCACTATAAGTGAATACTGACCACATTCATGGTCAATGTTGTTTAACGCTATAGTCTTATTAACCAAGAAACGGGTACTAAAATGATCTTGAGGAAAATACGATGCGCAGTAGAAAAAAGGAAATTTCTAGATGCACTTTCTCTCTCTCTCCCCCCACCCACCAACGACATTGATTTTAAAAAAATTCTATTAGTCTGATTTTAAAGTGCTTAACAATTTATGAATTTGCTTTAAATATTAATGACATGTGAATCTTTTTTTTTTTAAGTAAATTTTTTTTTTTAAAAATACATTTCTGATTGTAAATTTCTCATAAAAAACTAACTATCCCATTATGGCACGCAACTTCACCCCACTGCCAAACCCGGGTCTGTGAAGATTCATTTCCACCACTAAAATTACAATTTTAATTCGACCGTAGTTTAATTTTAGTTTTTACCTTCATGTTTGTGGATCCTGCTAAATGCCCTGCCCGCCCCACCCCCACCCCCCTTCCCAACCAATCTCTTTCTTACGGAGCAACGAATTTTAATGTAAGAAAGTTTCATTGCTAAAACGTGACGAAAAAGGTTCCTTAAGTGTCTAAACATGGTTCTTCAAGATTATATTCACATATAACATATTCACATATTAAACAATGAGTATTTTACTGATTCCACATTTGTTTTTCCGAGGTAAAATATGATTCAGGGATTTTTCATTTAAGCAAAAGGGTTTTGTAAAAAAAAAAAAACTATGTTTTTTACTAGTTTAAAAAAATAATTTAAATACTCACTTTAGAAATTTTAAGTAACAGTCTTAACTTCTATTCAAAATTTCCATACTTAATGTAGAATGACGATTCCGTCATTGATGGTAAACAAAATGTCCCCTGGGGCTGGGGAACATTTAAAATAAAGTTGACAATAACCTTTGTTGAGTAGATACTTTCAAACAGCAAAAAGCTGCTTAATAAAAAAAAGGGGGGGGGGGAGAGAGCAGTGAATTTTTTTAAGGTCTCAAGAAAGCTGGGAGAAGTAATTCATGATTACTATGTACGCCAGCACTGGCTCGTCTTGAACACCTTTTCTTGCAGCGATCTCTTCGATTCCTGCTTGTATACAACTCCGTGGATAATGTTTAGGTTACCCCCCTGACGGGAACACATTTACACGCATTTATTTGGGCGTGCTTCCACGTGAATGCCGTTATCCATCGCTTGACTTGAGGGGATCTCTTCGCGCCGGCCATCAATGTTCAAATAGAGATGTGGCGGTGGGCAGAGCGAGTGGGTCTTCTTCTTCCCGGTGGGAGCCGGGGCAACTGGATGCTGGAGATAAGGAGGGGGGGGAAGACGTGGCTGAGGTGGTGCGGGATGGGAGGGGGGCACTGTGGGAGGGGTGGGTAGGGTGAAAGGTACTTGCATGTGCTTCTAGTGTAATCAAGCTTTAATTATTTGTAAGATATACACCAACATTTACAAGGATGCCGTGGTCCAAGCCATTGAGGAAAGAATTGGAATTAACGGGAGATGATCGCACGTTAGACGAGAGACTGTCGAGGGTCTATTGCCATTGAGACAAATTTGAGACTTTCATTATTTTATAGTAGTGCTTATACTTGAATCATTCAAACTTTTTAGGGCTGGTTATTTTACTTTCAGAACGTCATTTGTTATTTACTTATTTATTCCTTTATGATATGAATTAAAAGCTTAATTCCCATGCAATAAAGAGCCCTTTGAGAGTAAAAATAAAGGAATTCGCATTCCTTAAATTGTATAAAAGTAGAAGTTCTTTAATACATTTATCAGTTCGTTTCCAATCTGCTGCATTTACTTTCCGACTGTGATTCTCTTGTCTTTATCTTTCTCTAATGTACTTCGAGCCTAATCATTTACTTCACAATATATTTCTATAATTTCATTCATTTTTGGGTGGTGCCCGCTTTTTATAGTTTCTATGTGACCCGTGACCTCCCCCCCCCCCCCCCCCGTGAAATTTAAAAAATGGGGTCGCGATCCAAAGATAGGGAACAACTTATCTAATTCTAGCATAGAGTAGAAATATTTTTAAGTCTAGGTTTGTATTTCACCATTTCTTCCTATAAGGTATTTTTATGTTAAAATTTAAAAAGAAAATTAATCCCAGTCCAGACTTCAATTTGTAAATTATAAATTGCAACTAAATACCTGAAAATAAAACTTATTTTTAAATTAATATTTTTCTGGTTTAAAATTTTAGCTGCTTTATTTTTAATATTATGTCAACCTTACATTTGTATCTGCTAATTTTAATGGTAATTGTTCTTAAACGGCGCTTATTCCTTAGAAGTGATTTGTTGTTACACGGCTTTTTATAAATATCAGTATTCAGTGGCTAGAGAGTTGATGACATTTTCATACATATTCCTAACACATCTAAAAGAGCTTGCGCATTCTAATCAGGTTCAGGGTAAGTTGGGTGCACGATTATCGGTTGCGGAATATTTTGTTTAATTCCCCCCCCCCCAATAAAACAGGACTGAAAACTTCAGTACAGTATTTTCAAAGAGCATTTACCGGAATCTTCTATCTAAATTAAAAATTAAAAGGCGGTTTTTGACTGGCAATGGAATCTATATAAACAACAGTTACTATATCTTGCAAGGAATTCATTTAATTAAAATTTGCAGTAAAGTACATGCTTCCCAACAAATTTTGAAATAAAGAGCTTACTATAATTGGAGAAGAAGAATATTTTAAAGCTTGATATTGTCAAGCATAAATTTTTACATCGCATCTCTAAAAAGAGAGAAAGAGATGCGATGTAAAAATTTAAAAAGAGAGAAAAAGTATGTTTTTCTTAGTTTATATTTAATATAATGTCTGCTATAAACAACAACCTGTAGTAGGAACAATAATTTTGACAACAATCGAAATGCGTGGATTCACTAAACGGTCATGTATTACAGACAGATCAGACGTCTAACTTAGCTATATTTATCGATTGTTATTTCTATTTCTTGCATAATAACTTACATAAATAATAAATATATTTAGGGTTTGATACATCCTGCCAGGAACAAAACATTTATACCAATAGACTAAAATATTTACCCCCCCTCCCAGGTAACTCCCCAATTTCGCCTGCATGGGTAACATTGACCACTGACCACCCGAGGCTTCTTTCTTTGGTCAAAAACTATGGTATAGATATAATCCCGCCATAGATGAGATCAAGAATAGTGTCATCCCGTTTATAGATTTTCTTTAAAATGTATGTTTGTTGAAGAGATGTAATGGGGTCGGTTTTCCTCCTACACCACACTTCCCATATGACTGGCATGTTTCACCCAAGTGTCTCAACTCAAGGAGAACGGAAATAAATGACTTCCTTGTCTCAGGGAGTGAGATCCGCTAGTCAAAATGTAATGTGGAAACAACTAAATACTAACCTTTTTAATGATCGTTCATACCAAGCTATAGTTTAATCTAAGTTAATTTAAATAACAAAACAAGTTTGTGAAGAAAAATGAAACACTAAACGCGCGTTTTTAAACTTCTAATGCAGTTATTTATTGTACTTCAAAATCTACATCGATCAATATGTACATAAAGGACTATTAGGCTTGATAAAAGTAAATTTCACTATGTAAACTTCAGTGTAACTATATTTACAAGAACATTTAAAATACACAGAGCGTTTTTCACATTGAATTCTTCCTTCAAAAAAGATTATGTTAATGGCCAATGTTATGTTTGACTTCCTTGTCAGAGGCGAAGAAAACCTCAAAATAACTTTTAGTTTTGTGTAGGTTTCCTGAAAAATGTGTAATAGCTTCTTAACGAAACTGCTGGCGTCAGAAGTAGTAGACGTAATTATAACCAGGGGCGACCCCCGGCAGTTGGGGGTACAGTAGAGAACTCATGTAGTCCCGCTGGTCACCAAGTCGCTTGCCGTCTTTGACAAGCAAGGTCACGGCCGCCTTCTTGGCGTTTGCCGCCAGCATCTGCTCCTCGTGGATTTGATGACGTTTTTTAGTTTTGTAGCGGCGATTTTGGAACCAGATTTTAACCTGCAAGCGAAAATAAACTAGTTCAAAAGCATGAATTCATGAATTAAAACTAACCGTACTATAATATTTGCTTATAAAATAAAATTATTTGATTCTTAAAAAGAACATCTGTATGTATGTTCACCAAAGCGAATATATGCTAAAGCAGGCCGAATGACCCTCGCTGGGGTCGACCAAACAAGCATGACGATTGACCCTCGCTGGGGTCGACCAAACAAGCATGACGTTTGACCCTCGCTGGGGTCGACGAACCATTCATGCCGAATGACCCTCGCTGGGGTCGACCAAACAAGCATGACGATTGACCCTCGCTGGGGTCGACGAACCAAGCATGCCGAATGACCCTCGCTGGGGTCGACCAAACAAGCATGACGATTGATCCTCACTGGGGTCGACGAACCAAGCATGCCGAATGACCCTCGCTGGGGTCGACCAAACAAGCATGACGATTGACCCTCGCTGGGGTCGACCAAACAAGCATGACGATTGACCCTCGCTGGGGTCGACCAAACAAGCATGACGATTGACCCTTGCTGGGGTCGACCAAACAAGCATTACGAATTACCCTCGCTAGGGTCGACCAAACAATCATAACGAATGACCCTCGCTGGGGTTGAGCAATCAAGCGAAGTTGGTCACACAAAAAAGGGGGGGGGGAGCAGGCATGTTTCAAGACCAACAATGCTTCTTGAATTCCCTTTCATGTTTCCTTTACAGAGTATTTCTTAGTGCAGTGGTTATCACACTTGCTTCACACGCGGAATGACCTTGGTTCAAGTTAAAGGCTTAAAGCGGAAACAATTTTTTTTAAAATTTATTTGTTTATGTTGGTGCCTTTTCTTTTCTCCCTTTTTGTGGAAATGGCTGACCATCGCTAGGGTCGGCCAATCCCAGTTTATTGTCTGCGAGCTAGAGTGGTGCATGACATATTGGGGGGGGGGGGGGGG
>MUZC01001178.1:207036-243692 GCA_002072015.1 Radix auricularia | reverse complement strand
TATATATACATACGCGTAGGTGGACTCGATATGGAAAGCTAGGAATGGGGAGTGGGTTATTACTCTTAACTTTGTCAGTTGAGATAAACGGTTTCATGACAAAACAAGTGACAAAACGCCACGGAGATAAAACGACTTGGTATATCGACCTTGTTGTTGTGTCACCTTGTCGTTTTGACGTTTTGTCACCATGCCGTTTTGTCACCTTGTCGTTTTGTCACCTTGACGTTTTGTCACCTTGTCGTTTTGTCACCTTGTCGTTTTGTCACCTTGACGTTTTGTCACCTTGTCGTTTTGTCACCTTGTCGTTTTGTCACTTAACGTTTTGTCACCTTGTCGTTTTGTCACCTTGACGTTTTGTCACCTTATCGTTTTGTCACCTTGACGTTTTGTCACCTTGTCGTTTTGTCACTTGACGTTTTGTCACCTTATCGTTTTGTCACCATGTCGTTTTGTTACCTTGTAGTTTTGTCACCATGTCGTTTTGTTACCTTGTAGTTTTGTCAGGTTACCAAGACAAACATAATTAAGAAACAATAATTGTTAAATATTTGATTTCTAGTCTCGGGATTTAATAATTTAAAGTTTCTCAATAAGTTATTTTAAGTATGACCATGAGTTTAATGTGAACGTTTCTCCATTTCTGCTTTAAAATATATAAACAATTATTGGAGATCTGTTCATTCTTGTGCTCAATATTTGTACTTGGGAGGGGGCAGTGTGGTATTATGGCTAGCGTAGAGAATTGAAGTGTTCACCAACTTTTAAGATGTCATTCTAAGTAAGCTTTACCCGTAAATAAAATATTTTCAAAACACAATTCCTCTTAATGCCATGATGAAATCTATATATTGAATTATCTTATCTTTTACAGAAGCTGCATCTACACATTAGGTTATTGCGTCATATCCTTATCCGTGGTTTATGTATAAAACGTAGTAAGTCCCATAACCGATGGTCGTTCGGGATCCCTAATGTTTACTAGGGACTTGGTAGACTTGGTGGGTGCCCAGATTCCTTTCCAGGTCAGCGGAGGACTTTCTTGGAGATAGTCATTCATCATTCTTATTGTGACTTTATGTGGGCTCGATCCCACGCCCCTCAGCTTGTGAGGCGTTGTATTTGATTATCTTTTTGTTGTAATTAGAATTAATTGCCGTATGTATTTTAACTACTTTGCTTTTTTTCTATCCTCTAGTGTTTCAAGGTTTGATGATTTAACTAGTGGTTTATTGTTGTTTTTTGTAAGTATTCTCCAATAATGAGTCTGACAGCCCTTTTTTGAATTTTTTCTAGTCTATCAATCATTTCTGTGGTGAATGGGTCCCATACAGAAGATGCATATTCTAGTACAGGTAGTATTTTAGTTTTATAATTATATTACATCTGTACACGTTTCTCTTGATAAAGCCTAATGGTTTGTTTCATTTGAAATTACTTCAATAACATAAGAGTCCAATTCTAATTTCTCAATTATTATTACTCCTAGTATTAATCATCTTTAGTTTGGATCGGTTGTTTCTTTGATTGGATATTTTTAATCCGAATGTGAGATTTGCCTTAATATAAATTTTCTAAATGTGTGTCAATTTTGTATTTCATTAATTTATAAGTTTTATTTTATTAATAATATTCTAATATAAAAAAGTATCCCCTTACATATCTAATTTTAACACAAAGCAATATTTTTAAAATAGTTTAAAGTTTGATTACTATTCTTAACAATAAATTACATTGCGGACATATCACACAAAATGTAGGGGAAATGCCTTGTATTTGCTCCCTATTTGTGCACTTTATATTATTATTATTCTTTCACAAATTCTTTCACGGCTAATTTGTGCCTTTATAATACTAATACTTATTTTGAGTGTACGTTCTTATGCTAACCCATGAGTATTCTATTATTAACTGAAGTTATTCAAATAATCCATAACATTTTGGAAAAATAGATGATGAAAGCAAAGGCATAAATCTAATAATATGATTCAAAAGAGTTATTTTACTCAGTTTTAATGCCTTGATTTAGCTTTCACAAACAATTTGATTTTTAAAGACTTTGGTATTACTTTCAGAAAGGTAATTTTATAACGCTTATAGGGTTAATTTTTTAAAATGAAATCTTATAAAATTTTGCCCCTTAAAAATATCAAACTACAAAATTGACCAGGTTATAAGTCGGTGGATCAGTATAATTCTGCTGCATATAAGTCTTCATATCAAATTCTAGATTAATTTCCTGCACGAGGTAAAATTCCGTTAAACACCGTAGATTTCTAGTTCCTTTTTAAGCGTGATAATGTATTTTGGGGCATAAATTTAAATACCGATAATAATTTTATTTATAAATGGGTTTGAAATATTATTATTGTTCAAGGTCAGGAACAAGGGGGTGCTTTGATTTAATTGGGGTTATTTTAAAGATAAAGTGTGTTACTTGAATGCATGCCTTCTCACTTTGGTTCAAACATGCCGCCATTATTTCTTTGTACACAGGACATTTCTAGCTACCTTGGTTTGATTATAACTTTCAGCCTAATTAGCTAATGCCCAATTTTCTTTTGTTTGACAACATGACGTTAATGTATAGGTGCAGTCGTTTGCTATAGCGTTACATATGTTTAGTGTGTGTGTGCGTGTGTGTGTGTGGTTTAAATGAGATTCTGAATGAAATTCGCAAAGGATCTGTTTATCTTTATTTTGGGGAAGTAATAGGATTAATTAAAAAGATAAATAGATAAATCACTGCCAAAACATTATGTTAAAACTTGTTTTAACTTTAAATGTTCAATTACTTGTAATTGTAATGTTTTTCTTTCAATTGTAAGCCTTGGTTATTGATGTAATTTAAAAAGATCACACGAACGCTTCCATTTGCTGACTTAACCTCACATTTGATTCGTTTAAATTGTAATAATTTTATCAGCTTTTTTTAATCTTGAAACCTGTGTTTATATTTATAAAACGTGTATTAAGTATGAATTAGATCTACAATTCACAACAACCAAAACAACATCAATGCATTGTTTTTTTCTTGCATATTTCATGCATCTGTTCAATGTCTTTTTCCGAGTATATATATGGATTAACTGGATCGTTGATAAATTAAAATGTGTAACTGTAATTGTGCAATACGTCAAAAATCATCTTCAATTTTTTTTCTTTTAAGTCAATGTGACATTTTAACTCTGACAGTATTTCAGTTTTAAAGTTATGCTTGATATTAAGCAATCTTTTAAATGAAGTCCACGATTCTTTGTTTTTAAAATACATTTATTTCAGTATACTATTGATTCATTTATGGTATGTATTATGTATTATTACTATTCTTTTAATTTTTAAAAACAACATGAAACGACTGGACTTAATACAAATATATATTTTTTTAAAATAAAAATTATTTAGCAAACATGACTTCATTAATCTCTGTACTTGATTATTAAATAAAGTAGCATACTTTTAAATTAGTAAATGGAAAAGACGTAAACAGGGAAAGGGTTAGCATGACAGGGCGTAACAAACCAGCGAACGTTTCGGCAAAGAGCATTTTTCAACGGACATACAATACACAAATAAAACGAATATAAAAAATAAAAGCTTAGCTGCATTTCGTTTACTACTTTAAAATTAATTTGCATATGACATAATTGATTTTCACATGAAATAAACTGATTGCTCAAGGTAATTTGATCATCTCCTGTACATGAACTCACCTGTAATCAAGGGCGTGATTTATCTCCACATTACCCCCGTCCAAGCCGTTGTGTGAGGAGAACGAAGACGACGTTGACGGACATCCGCCCATGTATTTCCTGTACAGCGGCGAAGATCCTGAGTTCTGCTCCAACTCAAAGCTAGGTTTCCGCCCAGTGGAATTGGCTGGACCGAATCCATATTTACATGCCAAATCTGAATCGGATGTTCCGTAAACAAGTTCTGAGATTCTGGCATTGGCCGTGATGAAAGGTGAACTCTTGCTCAGTTTTCGAATGAAGTCCTCGTGCGCCGCTCCGTTCTCGTTCTTGTTATCACCGCCACGCTTTTGAGCGCACCTCGATTTGTCTATATCACCATTGCATGCAACCTCGTCATGAGTGTGGGGATTTTTAAGCAAATCTCGATTTAGTCTTTCGTTTTCTTTACCGCGTTTCTCCAACTCTGCATCTTCTTCTTCGTTACTGAGTTCTGTTTTTTCTAACCGGGATATAGGACAAACTCGGGGGTGGACTCGGCCCTCTGAATCATCCACTTTGTCGGGTGTAGACGACGTGGAAGTCGATGTGATACCAGGCCAGCTGACGCTAGACTTGGAGAGTCTCGTGGTGGCCACGTAGGGCGTGGACAAGATGCTGTCAATGGAGAATTTAAGTCTGGGAGCCTGGCACGAGGCTGGTGTTGGTAAGGTGACCTTGGGGTTTGAGGAGGTGTGCGGCGGGTTGGTGGAGGGGTTCGATTGCAAACTTAAATCTGGAGTGCTGCTCTGCCTCTCAGACGACTCCTCTGACGTCATGTTTAAACTGTCCAGGGCAAAAAATTTTAAAAAGTTAAATTAAGAACACGGATTTTATTTAACATTAACATCCGCCACATAGGGCTTCATGTTTATATAAACAAAATGTTTTAAAATATACATATACTAGGGTATCACCCGTCATAAATGACGGAAGTCTTAAACATCAATATATTTCAGCTTCAATCTCTTAATTTTGAACAAATGTTCATCAGAAAAAAATCAATATATAAGCTATGGGCATTTTATGAAATTTTCAGTTTAATGACGTCATAAATCTAATTTATTTTATAATTTTTTGTCTTATTCATTTATTTCCAGTAACAATTTTAATCATTTTTGGTGCGCTGGTTTCTAAAATTAGTAGCGTCATCGGGACATAAATTGCAACTTATATATTTTTGTTGAGTATTTTTGGTGCAGAGCTATCTAAAAATAGTAGTGTGACGGACGTTACATTGAGAATTATATATATTTGATGATTATACGCATGAGGAGTTTGAAACTAGTTTTTGTTATATAAATTTAAATAGAAACTAATCAAGGAAAATCAAAATATGTTCTTACCTTAATAAGCGTAAAAGTTTTATGGATGCAAAACCTTTTGCTATTTGAAGAATTTCTCAATGAAGGTCAGCTTTGAAGTGTCGATGGGCTTATTTTTATAGTGTCATTTCATTTGGAAATTTTACGGACATATTATTATTATTGTCTTCTAATTAATGTTTATTTTAATACAATATGCTTTTGAGAATAACTAAAAATCCCTGTTGATTGATTTGCTGCAATTATTTATTTATATATTAGCATTTATTTCACTTCAACACAAAATCCTGTCAGAAAAGCCAAATTTGTATCACTCGTAGAATCAGAATGATTTTTTAAAAGAAAGCAATTCGTCCTAGAGTTTTATTATTAAATCTTGATGCTAAATTTTTTACCCTTAAAATCTAACACATCACGACAAAAGATTATCCTAATTTGCTGCCATTAGAAGACACCGTTGACCGAGCACCGCAAACAGTCTATGTAGTGTCAATGTCATCCGACAGACATTCTATAGCAGCTCTTCGGTGACCTTTGCTGTACGCGCAATCACAACCTAGCACGAGCGCCCTGATGAATTTATTCCACAGGTAGAGGGGGGAGGGGGTAAGGGGGGAGCGCCTTCCAGTAAAATACTCGGCTGCGGTTCCAGACCGCCTTCGGAAAAGTGGGAGGGGCGTCGTGCCAGAGATTGGCACCACCTACTTTTCCACGAAATGTGTTTTATGAGGGGGCGAAAAATGGCCGAGACTGCGTGTTATGACGAAGTGTTACTGAAATGAGCACCGATTATTGAAACCCTGCTGGAGATCCCTTCATAGCTCCGTGGGGGGGGGGGGGAAATATTGGGGAGNTGATATTTTAGGGGGGGAAATGTTGGTGAGGTGGGGGAGGGAGGGAACGAAGGGGAAGTAATCGAGGTAAAGGGATAGGTAGTGAGATCCAAAGAATGGATTTTCTTGTTTTGTGATAGCACAAAGCCGTAGCACTGTGGTGGTAATAAGTGCCGTTAATACGGACTGTTTCACGAAATAGATACAATGAATGTCAGAATCTTTTTATCATTGAATAACGGTGTTTGTTAAATATGATTTAATGAAGACGTCCATTTATTTATTTATTTTTCTTTTTTGAGATATCAGAATGCGAAAAATTAATGTGATTTGTGATCAGATTGTTGTAAAAACTAAAGACATTGTAAAAACATGAATGTGTTGTATGATTAGATTGAATCCAACAAGAAACACACATACAGACACACAACAACAGTGACATAGCTAGTGATTCGGGAGCCCGGGGGTGGGCTTGGCCTCTTTGGGAGCCTCATCATTTTGATCGATGACGTAATGTATAATGTTTAATGTAAAAAATATTTTCAGACAATCATTTGGGCGCCCCCCCCCAAGTGGGGACCAGGGGAGATTTTTAAATTTTGAATCCCCTCTCCCTCCCTCATAGCTACGCCCATGCACAACAACAACAACTGGGAATTTCGAAAAATCCCTTTCTCATATTGCAAAGCAGGGGCGAGTGTTGTTAGAGAAGGATGATGATAAATTCGGGATATGCAGACACGAATGGATTTCACGATGGGTTAGGGTTAGAATTAGATATGGATCAATTGATAGATTGTGTTATTAATGGGAGAGAGAGAGAGAGATTAGTGTGGTAAGAGACTAAGTTTTATGTAGATAGATGAAGTGATGGGTTAAGTAAGTGAATGGACAGATAAAGATAGGTGTTTAGTTGGAGATGGGTAGATAGATATTTGTATTGAATGGGAGATGTATAGAAACAGATATGTATTTATTTGCAGATTGGTAGATAGAGAAATATGTTTAGTGGGAAATGAGTAGATACAGAGAGATATATTGAGTGGGAGATCGATAGATAGAGAGATGTGCAGGCTTGTCCATAAGAATGTTATTCCCATGGGATTCCCATGGGAAACGTCCCATGGGATGGGATAGCACATATTTGTATTTCCCATGTATTTAAAGGCTTGTCTAGGTTTTTCTCAATTTGGCGAGCGGTAACACTGCCAGAGTGTCAAAATGATACTGAATTGTCATAAAGTTAATAAATTTTGTCGTTTTGCATGTCTCTTTGTATATGTATATTATGTAGTCCTATTTAGTAGACACTAAACCTGGCGAGAAGGGGTGACCTCTACGTGGTTCGCCAGACGAGTAAGGTTGTGGAGCAGACCACAACCTGAAACTGACAAACCCCTGGCTTGGACAGCCGAAGACCGTTGTTAGGCGCTAGGTGCTGGTCATATATGATTACAGTCGCTGTACGGATCTTAGGCAAAGCATTTAGATGCAATGCCGATGATGAAAACCAAAGTACCCGTTGAGGGTCGGGTTACTCCGAAGCGACCGTTTCGTCCCCCTCAATTAACTAGCAACGCTGTTGAGCGGTGCCGGTTTAGGGCCAGGAGCGCCAGTACGGAATAGCAAAAGGTACCGCTAGGAAACGCTTTTGGTCGCCAGCTCTGAGGAAACCTTCCGGTGGGGTTTAAACCCTAGTTAGGTCAGTGATGATCCCCACGCCTTGCGGCGATCTAAACTATATAGACTCGTAAGCTTTGCCGTGGTGGCGCCAAAGTGATACTATGTTGATAGCGAGTCACAGTAGGGAAATTCCACACCTCCCTTGGGAGGCACACTTTAGTGGGAGGCGTTTTCGGCCTAGTGCCCTGGACGCCCAGGTGGCCGCTTGTAGCAGCGACCGCTCCGGGGGGGCTTCTCAGTCTTTACGTCCCTTAGGGGGCCAGAGGGCTGAGGGGGTTTTCCGGGAAGCCCCATGAAGAGCGCAGGCTCGGGACTGCTGATTTTCTTCCACATGTAGGATTTTCAGTAGACACTAAACCGAAACTTTCATAAATTTCATAATTATATTTTATTTTGTATTCCATATTAATATTATAATAGTAATCCCATGGGATGGGATGAGATGGGATGGGACATGCATAAATGGCCATGGGGTGGGATGGGATCGGACAGAAAAATATGTCACATGGACAAGCCTGGAGATGTGTATATAGCAAGAGAGATAATATAATAAAGGGAACTAACTCTTATAATCCAACAGACATAAAACGCTAAGAAGACAGTAAAATCATGACAAGAGTCAAGATAATCGTATACTTTTATTTCAAATACATTGGTAAGCAGCTACTATACTTAGAAAAATATTTCGATGGTAAGAAACATCAACGTGAACTAAATAAAATATTTAAAAATATATTATATATGTATAAATAAGGTATCACCGGACAAGCCGTAGATAAATATAATCACACAAATTTAATTATCAAATCTATGTAAGTAACATAATGATATTTTAAAATATATCTTAAAAATCACCGGGTCAAGACTAAAAAAGCAATCCATAAACTCATATTGGACTAGTATTACGTATATTTGGATTCTATCTACATATGACAACATAAATTTAGCCTTAAACAATATTTCAAACTATGCATACATTATTTGCGTTTCAGATTGAAAACCTTGTTTCGGCGAGACTTCCATTCACGTCAACGTGATCACAATGTAAAATGAACAAACGCTTTGAGTGATGACATGTTTAAACAAGTATGTGAGCCGATCCACTGCAGGGGAGATTACTGCAGTATCATTACGTCACACTAACTTATTCCGTTATGATGGAAGAGGGTGCATATCACAAATTTATAAAAAAAATTCCTCATATATTTTGCCACACTTACATCGGCTTTTTGTCGTGAAACTCAAAGCGTCATATATTTCAAGTGGGGCAACTATGAGGGCATCTGTAAAATCTAAGAAATGTTTGTTGAATAAATAACTGACCGTGTAGAGATTTACAACATTTGTTGTACATTTCCTGTACGTTCGTGTATCTGCCATGAAGTGCTTTGAACGTTTGCTAGATAATTATTACCAAAACATTTTTTTAAAATCATCAAGTACTTATATAATATAAACATTATGAATCTTTAGAACTTCTGTGACTTACTTTAAATGTTGTTAGCTATACATTTTGTATGGCCCCTCCAAATCAAGCCGCTTGAACTTACAATGCATCGTGCATATTATTTTTCAATGCATAACTTGCTTTCAATACGCATTAACTATTTAGATAATACAAGAAAGATATTTAACAAATTGTGTTTTTTTTTTCCAAATTAAACCTATGTCAAGTAAGTCTGACTTAGCTGGCACAAATAATAAATACGTTAAGATTAGTTCTGGACACTTCCACACTATAAGTTTTTCTTGCAGTCCTTGGCAATCTGCTCGTACTCCAGGAGCTCTTTGCTCTTCTTGCCACCAGCACTCATGGGCGGACAGAAGGACCCGAAGAGTTTGTCGAAGTGGTTGAAGAACGGCTGGAAGTTGGTCAGCGGCTTCTGGTGGTGCATGTCGTGTTTGGGAGAGCCGCCGATGTTGCCTGTCAGGTCAAGGTTGTGGAGCAGGAACGGGAAGTCGAAGCCTATGTGGGCCTCAACACTAACAATGATGCTGACGATCATGTAGCTGTAAAAACGGGGTGGGGGGATTTAGGGGGCAAGAAGAAATGTATGCATTGATTATTTACTTGTAAAAAAAATACTGATATACTCTATATCATATTTATTTTGCTGAAATTATTGTCATAAAAAATATTTTTAAAAAAAAACATTGTTACCCTTTTAATGATACTCAAAGACCTGCAAAAATTATGACATTTTTTTTTTACAAAGTATGACTATATTATCTTTAAAAATTTCTTCTTTTCGAATTCTAGAAAAAACTTAATGTTAGGGGTATGGGTAAATGTACTAATGTAAATTGCCAAATATTTCCAACGATCTTTCTTTAAAAAAAATTAATATCCATTCCTAATTTCTTTTTTAGGATACAAGGGGTCATCCATATAGTATGTCACGCTATTTTTGAGCATTTTAAACTCCCCCCTCCCCCTTGTCACAAACTGTCACGAATCTCGGACCACCCCCACCCCCCCACCAAGTACGTCACACTTTAGAAAAAAATGTTTAATCAACAAAACAATTACTATTTAACATAAAACACCGTGACTTTACACATGGTTCGCCCCCCCTCCCCCTGTCACAAAGGTCACACTTTCTTACACCCCTTCTCCCTCTGGGCCGTGACGTACTTTATGAGCGGCCCCCAAGCATAAATTCAAATGTTCGGTAACTTGAATTTAGTCAAGTGCAACCTATCTGGTGTTGTCACATGTAAGGACACGTTACTGAGAGAAATAAATAATTTATGTTTCGATATTAAAACGCATTTCTTAAGTAAGTCTACTATGGAGATGCTTATATAAAAATGTAGCCCGAGTCCGATGCTCCTAGATAAATACTTTGTTGCCAAAATATAAAAAATAAAACAAATTTTAAAAAAAATTAAAACTTTAAAAAATATATATTACATTTTCTAAGCTGTGCTTAACATGTAGGCCTATATTCTTGTGAATAAAAACCTGCGCAGTTACTCTTGTACACTTTGAGCCAGAGGCTCCTTAGCTGTATTTTATTATTATTATTTTAAATATGATTGCTGAATTCCAAACTCAGCCAAGTAAAAGAAATCGGTCATAAAGGAAATATAACCCAGAAATTGCTTTATCAACAATGAATTCCTTCCCCTGAAACTATAGCCCGATTTCCGTCATTAGTGTCACAAGTTCATGGTCGCCACTTGTATGGTGTATTCGTGATAGACCCAGCAAAGATTAACTCTAAATCACTGTTATAATCTGCTTACTAATCACCCTGAAAAATGACCCATTCGATAAAGAAATAAATATTCGATCATTGATTGCGGAATATAACACCAAGATTTTACATTTCAATCAGCAATAAATAACAGCGACCGCCAGACAAGTGCGGTGTGCATGAAGTTCATGAAAGGGCAACACTCACGCTGATTGCTTAGTGCAGACGTTGTATTAAAGAATCACGGACGTGATTCAGTGAGGGACTTATATGTATATATATAATTCGGCCACACAGGTGTTCAAGGGCGTAACAAAAATTAGAGCTCCTGGGGCGAAATAACATTTTGTCTTCAATACCCCCCCCCCAACTGACTAGGCTCTTTTAACATATCCATAAAAATCACACTTTCCACTATATAGAAATAGCTAATACCAAAAAAGGAATTCATTTCCTTACCATTCCGATACTAATAAGGCACTTATATTTACTATCAGGTTTAGAAGTCAAGTTATTCATTACAATATATTAAAAATCTAATTTTATTTCTTTGTTTCTAAAAAATCTTTGAAATTTACATATTTAGGAACTAAAAGAACTTTAAGTGATTTATTAAATTAACTGACTAAATAGAGGGCGCGTATATTCTGATATATAGTCTAATATCCGTATGAGAGAGGTACGCAGAACACCGAACACGTTTGTTTTAACGCAACAATCACTGCGGCAGTTAAAGATTATATAGTAAAACAGTAAAACTACTTAATCTTATTGTTTTTGTTATTATTTTTGACATTTTAAAACATTTTAACCAATTATTCACCTTGTGTGGACGTAAACGTCTCCTGCACTCTACAGACCACAACAGATAGTGGCATGATAGAGCACACTACAGACCACAACAGTTAGTGGCATGATACAGCACACTGCAGACCACAACAGTTAGTGGCATGATACAGCACACTGCAGACCACAACAGTTAGTGGCATGATACAGCACACTGCAGACCACAAAGGTTAGTGGTATAGCATATCATACAGTAGCCCACGACAGTAGTGACTAAACATTATAGCACAGTGCTGACCACAACTGTTGGTGAATTTAGAGAGCACTCTTCTGCCTACAAGGCTTGGTGGCATAAAACAGAACAAAGCAGCTAAAAGTATATTCTAGTGACGAATACATTGTTAATATAGACAAGAAGAATGTTTGAACGTGTTAAATATCGAGCCACTTACCTCCAGACGGTCAAGGGATGTGAGTTAAAGAACCAGGTGTTGGTGGTGGTCAGGAAGCCGACTGTAACAAGCTCCCAGGGGTGGAGGTACTGAGTGACCCACACAAATGGGCTGTTGTAGCGGTGGTGGACGGAATGGATGTGGCGGTACAGAAAACGGATCTAAAAACAAAGAGAAATCATGACTCAACACAGCCGGTTAAAAAAATGGCACACCTAAATTTTGTTACATACTTAGTTATTCCCTCTACAATTTTTTTTTAAGATTACAAATTAGACCAGGGACACTACAACAAATATAACAAAAAGTAATGTTATTCAATTGAGCAACATTTCTATTCTTTAGCGTTGACTCACAGATGGTACAGGTCTCATTTGCCTTCTATGCAATGTCAACCTGTTTGTCAACAGGCTCATAATGTAAATGAGACAATGTGTTATGGAAACATGACTTCCACGGTTTCAGGAGTCATTGATTAGTTGAAACATTTTTTTCCCAGTTTAAATTTTTGAAAGTAATAAGGAAACATGAAATTGATGTCAATTTCGTGGCAAAAAATAAATAAATAAAAAAAATTTCAAGCTTCAACGGTAATATAATGAACAAAATAGTCGCAAATTTTAGAATAGAAGGCTATTTAAAATATATGTTATGCTCTTTATTTATAACTTATTAGCAATTTCATAAAACAACTTATTTTGTCATTTATCTCAATAACGCTGATTTGTTTGAGGAGGGGCGGGGCTGCATCTAGACTGTTGGCCGATCCAGAAATTTAAGAGTCATATTAGCCGCGCCATCTTTATAAACAGAGCATATGGTTTCGATTAGTCCTAAGTTGCGCTATGAAAAAATTAAGTTGAGTTACCGGTTAAAGCTATAGGCTCGCTAGCTGAATCCTGCAACTAAATGAAGTAGTATATCATATAGAACATGGCTGCGATAAAGCTTTTAAATAAAATACAAAATACACACACAAATAGTGTAGTGAAAAAAAAGAGCATTATTATTATACTAGCAATTTACCCGCGCTTTGCTACGGTAAATTAGGATTTCAGTTAGCGTTGAGAACTGGCGTAACACCAATTTAAAACACCTATTGATTCTAATCTGAATTATGATGGATATACTAAATATATTTACTTAAACCGTCTTGTCTGTCATGGCCCCACGGAAAAACAAAAACAAGAAGCTAACAATTACATACTTTCCGTGATCCTATCGAGCAGATAATTTTAAAAAAATGTTTCTACTTTTACCTTTTCCGGGAGGGTACTCAACAACTTCCCCAAATTTTCAGGCTCCTACGTACACAAGAACTTGGAGATTTAAAGATGCGTCTTTTTTGCATAGCTCATATTGGGGGAAAAAAACTATATTTGGGCAATCGGCCCCTAGTGAGAGATGATTTAATATTTTTTGCCTCTTACCATCGTGGGAGGGTACTCAACAACTTCCCAAATTTTCAAGCTTCTACCTACACGGAAACTTGGAGAATTAGCGTTGATTCAGTTTTATATTGCCCATTTTAGGGAAAACAAAGTTTTTGTGGTCCCCGGCCACCAATGAGTGGAAATTTTAAAAAAATTGTGTATAATTGCATAAGTGAGCGAGTGCGTCAGATAAAAAAAAGTCCCCCCAGTAAGGGATATTTAAAATATTTTTTCACCTGCTACCATCTCGGTAGTGTATTTAACAACCCCCCCTTCCTGCCAAGTTTCATGCGTCTACCTACTCAGGAAATAGGAGAATTAGGGATTTTCAATATGTATATAGCTCATATAAGGAATAAAAACGTTTTTGGGGCCACCGCCCCCAGGGGTGTTAATTTCAAAATTCTTTTACGACAATTCTTACAAGCTCAGTAGCCTAACTTTCCTCTTAAATTGCCTATGCCCAGTTGACAAAGGCAAGTAGACATTCAAGACTAGATAATATAGCCACGGATAAACTCAAACCCTTAACCCTTGCTGTATCCATATGTATTTATAGTTAAAAATTAATCTCTATTGTCCGAAAACAACTCCATTTATTTTGTGTGTGTGGTCATGTTTGTTTTTACCCTCGATGCCTTACTGAAATACGACATGATATAAACAGCTAACAGCAGTTGAAAGAACGAAACAGTATTTGATAAATTAAACACTAACTAATTACAGAAAGGTTAAAAAGTACTCAAGGTCATTAACTGTTAGCGAAACTTCCTCCCGCAATCTATATCTTTTAAAAGAGAGATAACTAAGCAAAACAAAACAGAGATTCACATTGATTCGAAATTAAGCCCCTTGGCATAAGCGAATAATAAATCTATAACACGTTACGCTTTGTTGAATCTGACAGTGTGTTATCAAAAGTGGGGCAAAAAAAAAATAAAACCATTTGTAGGTCACATGTGATAATGGAATTTTACATGACCATATCGACTGACACTATTTCTTTGGACTGTCTAAATGTTTAGTCCCAACACCGTTCATGTGTAGGTACGCCTCTGACACACACTTGGGGTGTGCTTGTAAACAAAGGAGAAAAATGTTATCTCACGTCATTAGTTCTTACGCCGATAATTTTTAGCATCTGTCACAGAAACTGATACAAATCTTTCAGGTTTTTGAGTTTCATTTACTTTTAAAATATTGCTATTAGAGGTAATTATTTAATCATTTGTGCTGTAGTGCCGATTAATGTTCCCTCTATGGTGTTCAAAGTTGCACAGATTAATTTTTTTGTTATTGCGAATTCGGCATCCAAAACTCAGATATTATATTTTGCTTATCGAAATTTGCTGCGCGGTAAAGCTACACTCATGCGCGGCGTCGGTAAGATACGTACTGCGCGGCCGCCAAGCTTGAAGTGAACATTGGTGCTAATGCCATATTTCTAACTCGTTCAGCGTGTCTAGAATTTTAAACTCTGATTAATAAAATGTGATGTTTAGTGTTACTGTGTTTCTTTGGCGTGCCAGGCAACATCGCATGGGTGCCGCAACTCGTATTAAATCATTTAAGAATCGTACACTGGCTTGATACAAAGCCCAAAGAAACAAGTGAAACGGCTAAAAGTTACACAAGAGATGAAAGTTAGATAACAATGATCGTGTCGTCAAAATGACTTTATTGGCTGAGAAACTATATATAAGAAAGATAACGTACCCTATACTGATTATTACATTTTCTATAATAGTATCCGTAATAATGGAAGGAGATATCTTTCCGGCCCCTTCGTTGTTTTGTTACAAACCTTTAGACAAGCATGCATGTCCAGTTAAAACTGACTACAATCTCGTCCCCCCCCCCCCATCATCATTACACACAATCCAATTAAAAAAACAGTTCTAGTTTGCGACATTATTTGAGCACTTCATTACAAAACACATCTATATCATGTGTGACAAATGATACACTTGGAAAGATTAAACATCACGAGAAGTAAGGGAAATAAGAGGAGTACAATCTTACTTCCCACTTTTGGATAGTTCAAAAATCAATTTGAGTCAAGATTAAACCTAGAAGTTTAGCAGATAAAGACGCTGTATTCTTTATAATGTGTTGTGAAGCAAAAGTAATGCTACAGGCCCGGTCTCACAGGAAAAAAAAACACTCTTTGTTAGGTAAATATAAGGTAAGAAGTCTCGCCTAAAACCTCACCTTATGGTGGCTCATATGCCAGACGTAATATTGGAAGTCAAATATAAAAAGACCGGCCAGCTGGTGCCAGATGAACTCAAATAACGTTGGGGCAAGTCCTGGAAGCGGTGTGGCCGGTGTCCAGATCCACTGACCAACAGCGGCAGGCATTATGAACAGGATGTGGTTCCAAAAGGTCAAACTTAACGTGTCGTAATAATGTGCTTTAGTGACCTAAGATATTAGTGAAGCAGTATTAGTAAAAATAATTGTCTAATTATTAATTGTCTAATTGGATTTTTATTAGAGTTTTGAATTTTGATAAGAGTGTTGGTTACATTTTTTTAGAAATCAATATAATAGTAGGTTATCTTATGTGGATGGTTTTCAAATTGTATATTATCCGCCATCTCCGACTCTTGCGGGCAACATAAAACCTATTTACACAAAAGTTTGAATCCCATAATAATACAGTTGATTCTATTACATCATACTATTCTGGTGCGACAAGCACAATTCGACTAAACACAAATTTGCTTTCAAAATGCAAAATGCAACCCCCCCCCCCCGGCCTTTCGTTGATTAAAAGATCAGTTGCAATTATTTGGTTTTATAAACTACTGCACTCTGGTTACCTCTTTGTCCGGCTGTATCTTGTACTTCTTGTACCATCCCTGGTTGGTACAGAATATATCGCACAGACAGAAAGGGAGGCATAGTCCAAAATAAAAGACGACCGATATGAAGACTGGGAACAATGGAGACTCCAGGTAATGTTCATAACCAAGACGTAGGTCCCAGAATGGCTGTTGGATTCAACAGTGTTAGACACCATCCAGTTTGTTTGTTTAGATTTTTGTTTTAATAGGAATTGAATGAACAAAATTGAAAATGGGTGTCAAAATAATTAAATCATTTATTAAGCACGCTTATTTATTTATTTAGTATTATTATTATTTTTTTTTTCTTGAATTTCATTTTGGATGACCCTTTTCGAATACAAGGACAAGAATTGAAATGTCACATGCTTTTTAAAAAATACATATAGCCATTAATTTTGAATAAAACAATTAACATTTTTTTAAAATCATATTATACATACACGTACAGAAATATAAAAAGTATCAGTGGTAGTGAATTTTCGTGCCATTGAGGTGATGCATTTAAAACTATCAACATTTGTCAAGTCGTCCACAAGCTGCGACTCTTTAATAAATAAAAACTTTCTCCTGCCATTTTTGAAACTTAAAAAAAAAAATCTAAAGCTTAATTCCAACTTCAATGAAATTTGAAATCAAGAGCTTTAGCAACGTAGTTTAATGCTTGTTGTCGGAACTGTTCTCTGATGATAAATGTATCATGCAGGAGCTCAACTTTGTTTCTACCTGTTTGCTATATCAATAGTAACATGTAGGACTTCCGCGTTGTTGCCGCTTGCTTCCTGTAACATGTTAGGCCTTTTCCTTGCAAAAATTGATTATCGAGTCCAGGTTTGAGTAATCAAAGTTAACACACTATCCATCCATTCATATCCAACCAAACATCGCGTACTAATGAGACTTACCTGTAAATATCGCGGATCCTTCTCTGAAAGAGTCCAAGTTAAAAAATCGTCAAAGAAGTCGGTTTGGTTCCGTGCGGAGGCATTGAAGAGACTCAAGTTTTCCATTGTTGAAGTTTTCCCTAGAAATTCATTGAGAATAATTTTTTTTAATTCTAGAATATGTTTCCCCAAAGTTGTTTAAAGTTGTTTCAATAGCAACAAACACCCGTCATTTTAGAGTGCCATACAAGGAAGAAGAAGTAACCACAAGAGCTAAGCATTCTGAATCCATTTTAATAAAATTAATTAGGTCAATACTGTTTCAAATAGCCTAAAATTCTTTATTTATACTAAAACAGGCATGCTATTATTACTATTTAAAGGACGAAAAATATAATAACTTTTCGTTCAAAAAATAAATAAATTTGGTACATAGTGTTTATATTCAGTTGGCAGGTCATATACTGATTTTGAAAATGAAACAGAAGAACTATTAGGTTAACACTTAATTTTCATCTGACATTTGTTGGAGAGAAAATGTGAAATTTTGCATGATTATGATTTGTTAGTGTCGATGGCATAGCTTCCTACGGCTGACTACAAGATTCTTTAAATTGTCGTATGGCTGTATTGGGAGATCAGTGCCGAAGAATCTGCAAGAAATCTCATCTTAACATGTATCTATAAAGAGGCTGCGTTCATCTACGCGGTCCCTTCTGAAAGTTCCTGGAGTGGATGGATACAGAAGGAGGCCCCTGACTTTAGACCAATCAGCACCCCTCTTAATGCACCACTAACTGTGACAACAAATAGACAAATTAGGGTAAATTTAAAGACTTTCTTTTTACTTGGAGAGATTTCAAACATTAGAGCGCAACGTGCATGCTAGGCGCTAACATGGATAGTGTTAGGGGCCATCCATAAGGACCTCACGCAAATATTGACAATTTTTACCTCCCCTCTCCCCACTGCCACAAATCTCGAACCCCCCCCCCCAAACGGTCACACTTTCTTACACCCCTCCTTCCCTCCCTGGAGCGTGACGTACTTGATGGACGGCCCCTTATCGCTGTAGAGAAATACAATAATAATTATGATCATAGCTTTTATTTATTTTTATTTTTTTCTCGGTTTCAAGAAAAAGCAAGGACGCACTGTTTTATTAATTAAGAAAATACTAATTACATTTCAGTGTATGAATACATAAGCCCACAGCGCACCACCCCTACCCCAGAACTAAGATCTAGCCCATAACCTTAAATATTTACATATGAAATTATTTAACTGACAGATATCTAAAAGTAAAAGCCACTAAAAAATGTTCATCCTATACTTATACTAAAACAATTTTTTGCATACAAAATGAGTATTTCTTCGAACAAATGTTTTTCCGTTCGCGTTATAACAGTTACACTTAATAGGAGATTTTGATTGAAAAATTTAAGTTGACTTTATTTGCATGGGTAAATCGGAGATTTCGAGAGGTGCTTTTTGGTCTTAAACAAACATCATGTAAACATTATATGACTAGGCTTAAAATATAGACACGACTGTAAAATTGTCTTTACCACAAATACCAAATCTCAAGCTCATTAGAATGAAGCTTAATTATTAACATAGATCTACCCCTTTTAGGCAAATATAAATCATGTTCATTATATATATATATATATATAATTAGTCTATATCATTGCTAAGGGAAATTTGCATCGCAATATATCATGTCAAGCTTTCGAAAAGTTAACAACAGCGTATAGCAATCAGCCGTCTTGTTATTTATTTGTTTATTAAAGAAGATAATTAAAATACATAAGAATATTTCTATTACTATTTTTTTCCACATTGTTTAGAGGGGACAGTGGTGTAGCTAGGGGGGCGGAGGGGACGGTCCGCCCCGGGCGGCACTCATTCAAAGGGCGGCATTTGTGGGCATTCGAAAAATAAGCCCAGACATTTCCGAAAACCACCCCTTTTCTTTTGAAGGGGGAAAACCATAGTCAAACAAAAAGAATCTCAATTTTGAATTAAAAATTAACGGATTCGTGCAACATTTGTTTGATTACATAGTAGTTGTTATAACTAATGCAGAACAGTTTTAAAATTTAAAATCGCGCATAAAAGGTAACTATTTTTTTGCAAAATTAAGCGGTATACGTCAAAGATGGCACTTTTATATGAAAACTGCACAAAAAACAACACATCACCGCTGGTCCGAATATATGTAGTATTAATATCACCATGACAGTTTTAGCGTGGAATTTCGACATTCGCAGAATGATGCGCAAACAATTACCTACATGACATAGTGGTTCAAATATTGTGTGTTAAAATTGCAAGTAGTAAAATATATTACTGTTTCAGGTTTTATAAAACTATTGTATGTGAACTTATTAAAAATTAAATTTACTTTGTTTTTATTGCATTAAAGTAACACATATAGCTTGTATTTTTCATTAATATACGGTTATTCATTAAAAATGAACGATTATTCATTTCTCCGTTAATAAACACCACAATAACATATATAATTCAGAAAAAGACATACTTAAAAATTTCAAGCGTCTTGGAAAATTGACATCTGAATTGACGAGAAAAACTAGTTCAGATTCTGGAATTTTACTCAGTTCATGACAATCTTTTACTTTTCTATGGTATCTCAATGGGAGCCCGTCTTTTTTAAATTAATGCAAACTATGCAAACCCATTTGAAGAAACAAAGATATGTGCTAATACAGAACGCTGTTACAGAGAGTTGGAAATATCGACTAGATACCAAGTTTAAAGGAGAAAAATATGAGTGGGGAAAATTCAGAAGACATGGTTCTATCTTTAGAGCAAGAAGTACAACGAAAAATGTTTTTATCCATAGATGTAATTATAAAAGAAAATAAAAGAACGAGGTGATGAGTTACATGTCCTTGCAAGAAAATATTCGTGTACAATACTATACCATCTAGGATTCTAAATGAAGAATTTGAAAATCAATTAAATTTCTTTATTTACATTGATAAAGAAATGTTCGAGATTGAAAGAGAAAGGATCCAGGTTTGTATGGCAGTACACGGGGCCGGTCTTAGCCATTGCGGGCCCCAATACAGCTTAGTATGCGAAACTGATTGCTTGGGCCCCAGTTTGGGTAGGGATAAAGTATTAATATGGATAATAAGTGAAAATTAAGAAATGTTGGGCTTATGAAGCGCTGGGCCCACTGCGACCGCATAGTTTGCAGGAGCCTAAGACCAGCCCTGGCTATACCTACACTACAAGAAGAGGCATTATGTTAAAAAAGAGGGGAAATACCCCCTTGATCTATTAAAATATATTTAACAGTAACTATTGGAAAATTCTTTATCCAACGTTACAATTTTGCGAAGAATTTTTTCAACAATTGCTATCAGTGTATCTAGTTGTGAGAGGAGCTTCTCCAAACTGAATTTGAAAAAAAATATTTTCACTCCACAATAAGGGATTTAAGACTACAAAATCTTGCAAAATTGTCCATAGAACATTATATTACAAATAATATAAATTTTGATAACCTAATAAACGATTTTTCGACTATGAAAGCTAGGTGAGTAAGTAAATTTATAAATAATAAAAAAAAATATGTTTACAGGATGATGTATACAATTTCTTTTTTTATTTAAAAAAATATATTTATAAAAAAAAAATAAAAGCATATTAATTTTTAATGTTTTTGGGTGTAAATTTGGAATATCTTTTGTCTCATTTGGGGTGGGGGGCGTGGGACCTGTGACCCTATAACTTTCTTGTGGCCTTCAAAACAACTTTCTTGTATTTTTATAATGTGTATTTATAGGTTTATCATCTTAAGCGGCCTCTTTTATTACTGCTTACATAAATAGAGCATGCAATGGTAAAATTGTTCCCCACCTTTTACAATGTACTTCGTTTCAATTACAATTATTTATTCATTCTAATTAATTTATAAAAACGATCATATGATTAACTTAATTAAGAGGCCGTCCATAAATGACGTCACGTAATTTCGGCTGATTTTTCACCCCCTGCTTCCTCATCACACGGCGTAAAGAAAAGAAAACTTAGACCCATTCCTCAATAAGGACGTCATTGAATAAAGTTTGGGTAATCATATATTTCAGTGTAGCTTTTATTTAAAGTTTCGCGTTTTGAATGAAATCAAATGTGTGACCCCCCCGTGCGTGACGCAATTTATGGGGGCCCCTAAAAGGGCGGCATATTGGAGACCGCCCCGGGCGACAAAAGCACTAGCTACGCCACTGAGAGGGGATATCATTATTTGTCTATACAAACTTATTTTAGTTTTTATTTTTTTAAATAAATATAATTACCTTAACCTCAATAATAATAATAAGGTACATAATATAGGCAAAGAGAAATATTCAAAAACTATTTAACAATCCTTGGAACTGAAAACTGGTGTCATAATATAATAATAACCCCTTTTCAGACCATGACGGCCTATGGGGCAACTGAAGTGGCGTTCACAAATTTCATTTAGGCATCACTAACGAGGAGTGAATTATGTGGCTAGCACATTGCCCCGGGGGCCTTTCCAGCACCGAGGCTCGAACCCGTGACTCTTTTTCCTCGGTTCGACAGTCCAGCGCGCTACCGCTACATTGTTATTTTTTTAAATGATACCTGTAAGTCTTTGTACTGCCACGAATAATATAGCTAAGGTAGACATATTTTTGTCAACATAAACAAGCGAATATATATTTTATCAGAATAATTGTCTAAAATAAAATATTTTATTAAAATATCACTATTAAAATTTTGATACTAATGAGGTAGGTATTCTTGCGTAAATAAAATGTTGGTATATTACCAAGAGATAAACAGTTGATATTAAATTGTCTTCAGTCAACGACCTGGTGAAGGCACACTCCTTAACAAGTTGACTTACCGCTGTCCGCTTCGATGTCTCTATGTAAGTGACGAATAGAGTGATAACTCTAAAACAAAACAGTGCACCCGATAAATTGGCTTGGCTATAATCAGTGGACCGATTGTGTAAAATAATAATCATTAGATCATAAAAGTTATCAGCTGCAACTATGAGAATATTGCCCCGATATAATGGACCAGAGAATGCTCCACACTGACAGAGAATTCTAATCAAACACTGCCCTTTTTAAATTACCGTTCAAGTGAAATGTGTATGTAACTCTTTTGGATTAAATTGCGTATACATTGGTTTGTGAATGGGACATATATTCGCAAATAAATAATGTATTGTATGGCTAAAAAATTTAATTAAACTCATAGACTATGAACCTAATTTCCACAAATATTATATCAAGTTTCAAAATATAATTTAACTATGAAACTGAATAGCCTTTATCAGAGGTGTCACTAGGGTTGTTGTCACCCGGGCGGTAGCTCATGGTGTCAACCCCTCACACCTTAACCCATAGAACTCCTCCGAGTTATTCAGTGCAAAATAACGGGAATATACAGAATTTTAAATTTTGGTGCCCCCCCTGATGGTGTCACCCGTGGCGGCCCCCCACCGCACCCCCTGGCGACGCCACTGGCCTTTATTTATACTACAGCTCTGTATTAGATAAAGAAAGCGATACTGCGAAATCCAATGGTTTTGTCTTCTTTTTAAGTAAATGCCCGGATCAATAAATAAACTATTATGTAAACACGAGCAAAATACCCGTGCTACGCTACGGGGTAGGCACAATAAGAATAACTTTGTTTGGTTTTGGGTCTCAAATTCTCCTTAAAAATGAATGTAAACGCATCTGGAAATTAGGGTAGTGAAAAATCAAACACCTTCTTAATAAAAACAACGATATGTGTGTCGAGAAAAAATAAAAATATTATTAATTTAAATATTACCCATCAATGTTGGTATTTCTGCTTTAATATAGCATCATCAGTAAAATCCTTGGCTCTACAGCCCATGTAGGGCCCTGGCTTGCTCAACCAAATCCTTCCATTCAGATCGATTGGTGGCTTTCTTTCAGCATGCTCGAACCCCTATAATAACGCTTGCTATATACTCTACCAGAATAACAAATGTCGTTAACAGTTAAAAAATTCTAACGGGCAAGGCTCACTTTCTTTTCACGTGAATCAAAACATGAAAACAATATCTTTCCACATGATTCCTTTGGTTCTTAGAAAACACTCATTTCATTTATAGTCTAAGAATGAAATTAGTTCAAGACGAATAGGATATTTTTAGCCAGATAATATTTGTGAATATTGTGGCTTGGGGAGAGAGGAAAATATGCTTTATTTGTTATCAAGGCACATGTTCCTTTAACGTGAATAAAAACATAAGAACAATGCTGCTTTTTAAGAAAATGGTGAGAAATTGATCTCCTTATAAATGTTATGTCAATCATTATATATTCCCGCACATTTTTTCTAATAGTAACAATTCACTTTATATCAATCTTTATTCCCGTTGTATACTATTCAACTAATAAACTCAAAACAGCTTGGCACAAAATGAGTTGTTGTCAGTGTGTTCTTTTTGACATTTAACACGCACTTTCTTATGCTAGATCTTATTTATAAGTCGTATTACCCGTGATATTTTTTTACACTTGATATATTTACACCTTAAAGAACAGTTTTTACGCAAAGCGTATGTCATGCAAATTTTTCAAAATTGATGTTTCATCATTCGTTAGTTCTTAGAGTAAAATACATGTTTTAATATTACATTTTTCACGGGAAAAGCTCTCCAAAACATTATTTCTATTTCTAGGCTAAGCATGGCTTTAGTCAAATTAATAGGATTTTTTTATAAGGGCCAGATATTAATTAAGTGAATATTGATGCTAAATTAAGGTATGTATGAGTTAATTTGTTTTAAAAGAAACACCTTAAATCGATCGCAAGGGTTGAGCTGGAAATGTACCCTGCTGGTTTACTTTAGTTGTGCAAAAAGTATTTTCTATTTGGTGGTTTGACACTTCGACCCCGGACGGTTCGACCACGGAAGGTTCGACTCCGGTCGATTCGACCCCGGGGTGATTCGATCTCGGACAGTTCCACCAAGGGACTTTTTGACCCTAAGGCGTTTCGACTCCGTACTTTTCGACCCCTTTCTATCTACACCGTAGATATTTATTATTAGTTTTGTTTGTATATATACTTTTTAAAATACTGGTTGTCATGTTAGAGGCGCAACATTAGCAGACATAGAAATAACCAAATCACACACACATACGGACATAGCCCCTCCCCTCCACACACACACACACACACATACTTGCACCAATAGACAACTCTACAGTTTTAACCATAGCACGTACCATAATATTGCATTATCCTAGCAATAAGTCTTTTTTTACGTAAGCTTTTTCATTCATCTACCAATTAATCCACACCATCCATTCCTTTACATTTTATGCATGATCTTTATTTAGGACAAATTAGATTTATTTCTATTGAGCTGTTTAATACTTATGTGATTGGGATGTGTAGGGTTGGGGAGATTTTTTGTATTGTCTATTTGTTTTAAAAAAACACACGTTGAATCGCAAGGTTTGGGCTTAAAATTTTAGACTGCTGGTTTTCTTAATCTTTGCAAAAAGGATAATATCAGTGGCTAAGAAATAGTGCCACTCAGGGCTCGGCGATATTATAAACTCATGACCCAAGAAATGAAATAGTTCAAATAGTTCACAAAGTTGCCCCTCTTTATAAATATTACAATTCCGCTATTTAACCGCACTCTTACAACAGTGTATAAATGGTTATACACTTACCATTTTATTATTTAAAATCCCTGAGCTTTTACTTTCCATTCGAATTTCCTTAATGTCAATTTATAATGAAATCGATCCAAAACACTTACTTGTATTAAGTAAGCACCTAAGAGAAATACATCTTACTCCTAACAAATATTTGCAATTTTTTTATGCTATATCACTCGTTGAATGCTTCAAAAGCGGTTCCGTGTTAATTTTTCTATTTTAAGAAATTTCATTTTCTGTAATTTTGACTTGTTATAAGCACGTATAAAATTTGCCTCCATCCGATTATATACGTAGATGTATAAAAGCTTATATTAAAATGTAAAATTGATATGTCGTCTGCACTTAAATAATTTCTTCACATTTATTTCTATAGTAATTTAACAGTGACTTCGAGCCATTTTCGTGTGATTTTTTTTATTGCAAAATACAATTTAAAAGTTTAGAAAGGTTCCATTTTCTTTAAAAGTAAATATGCGCCAATTGGCCTCAATCTTACCCAATTACATATTATAATTATAAATAATGCTATTTCAATAGCGACTATAAGTTCTTTTCACTGTTTATTTTCCATTGTGGCAATTCATGGGAGTAATCGTCCAACTAATGCGCAAGGGCTCATTTCTTCTAAAATGAATCATAAAGTAAAACAAATCTCTGAAAAAATCATTGGAGATTGATCTTCTCATTAACAGTTTTTTAAGTCACATTCGATGACTTCCCGTTATCTTTTATTCAAGCACCAATGCAGATCGCATCGGCAGAAACTTGTGTTCATAAAATTAACGGAATTTTTCATAATCCAGTGCATAATTTTAACTATACATAAACCATTACCTGGTAAACGTCTTTTCAATATTTAATTTCACTTTTAGCAATGTATGAAATAAATCATTATTTATCTTATCTTATCTTAGATATACAGACGCTCCTTCTATGCAGAAGATAATTGCGTCCACAGACCATGAGAGATGATCTGTTGGCAAGTGATGCAGCGGTCACAGGCCACGGCTATAGGGGTTCCACGCATTACCCCAGCCGCCTAACTATTGTCTAGTTGGGTACCCATTCGGAGCTGGGTGACTCGGGGACTCCTCAGGCCGCGAGAACAAATCCACACCTTCGTGTGGATTCGAACCCGTGACCATCGGTATGACAGTCGAGAGCGCTACCTCTCGACCACCACGTCCCACAAATAATACAAACACACAGTCACACGCACACACATACACATAAACACACCCGCACACATGCATATTCACACACTCGGATTATAATCAAGATAAAAAGTAACATCAAATAAATTAATATAATAAAAGCTTCATGACGCCACTTAATTGTTTGTTTTTTTTTTACGGCGCGCAAAACCACATTCTCTGTTAATCTCAAACCCAAAATCATTATGATTTTACGTCTATATTTTCAATTTTAAAAAAGTTAGCAAGAGTTGCGTGTTATAGGGGCTTCACACACACACACTGACGGACGGAAATGTGCTTAGGCGCATTATTATATAGATGTTTTAATTCCAAACAGCTACAGTGGGGTCTTTCAAATACTTATTCCTTTAAACACGCTATATTTTTTTATCTCAACAATTTCCTGGGGTATGATTAAAAAATACAACAATTCAATAATTAGATTATTGGAATGCCTTATATTATTCTAGAGGATGGCTTTTCACTGTTGCACCACATGATGGCGTAGCTATGGCGCTTAGGCAAGACAAGGATTTTGCTGCTTCCCTTACCAGAAATAAACAGTAATATCTGCACCAAAAATGCTGTCCCCGCTATAAAAACCTGTATACCGGTATGGAGTCAGTTTTCCCCATCCCCTATAATCCCACGTACGCAACACAATATAGACCAAAATGTGAATTAATTCGGAGGCCTCCTATGCGATGGGACGTCAATTATTCTAGGCAGAATTGATCCTACGTAGTATAAACGCCACAGTCAACAGCGTTGCAAGGGTATACGTTCGTATTTAAGATCTCGTAACCGTCAAATACATACAAAGTTACGTAACTAGTCAACTGTGTTATCTGGTTATTGTCCAAGTACAGGAAAGACGATCTCCGAACTAAATACCTCAAATTAGGCTACGTCTGCTTATTTCATAGTTGTTAATATATACTTTTTTTTATCGGAAACCCGTTATCTCTTGAGCCTTTAATACTCAAGGAAAGGGTCACAAAACGACCGGGTACTACTGGCCTACATGTGTTTCGGAACGTTCAAGTGTTAGACACAGTTCATAGTTGGTTGCCTATCCGTTTAACTTGTGATATCGGTCCTCACTAGTTAGAATTAATTTGATGTTAACATTAGCATTTCGAAATATTAATTTACTTTTTAAAATATTTTGTTTTACTTTATTTCATTTAAACATTTTTTTTTTAAAGTTTATAGATTCTGAATAAAAAGTCGACAACGAGAACGGCAATTACCTCTGTTTTAAATATTGTTTTCCAAATAGTAACACGCACTAAGTAATTGTAATAGATTATAATTATGAACAAAAAAAAATCCTTCTACCTATTAGATTAGAGCAGTGGTTCTCAAATAGTGGGGCACGCCCCCTCAAGGGGGGCGCTAGGCTCCGTCAAAGGGGGGGGGGGGCTCGTTTAACCTCAGCAGAGGTGTACTCAACAATTTATAGACGAATGATATTATTTACAGTCGCGAAAAGGGGGGGGGGGCACGACAGAAAATAATGAGAAGCGCTGGATTAGAGGGATATGTAGCAGTCCCTCCCTCTGGTTTAGGAAGGTTCGAGCAGGACACCTGTCATCCAGGACCGGGTGATCCTCTCTCCTTTCTGAACATGGGGAGGGGGAGAGGCAAGTGGGTAAGAGATGCTTCTGAAATAATATACAGGGTTCTGCAATACATTCATGTGTATATTAATCATCTAATTGGTGGATTTAACCTAAACTGTCCTTGAACTAAGACATTTATCAAACAAACATGTGCACGGATCGGGAGATAAAAACAACTTACATTTTAATTAGAGTATTCAAATTGAGTTTCAATAATCAGAGGTTATTAATTTTCTTAACATTCCATCTTCTAAATGTAAACATGAACGAATTCACACAATCCCACCCCTCTCAACTCCCCTTGAAATGAACAAACGCACAAAACGACTTGTTTGGGCGCAAGGATTCAAGCAAGAGCGGTTATCGCTCAAAAATTTGGGGATCTCATCTCATCAATGGGTGTAATTCACAAGAACAAGAGCAAGTCGTGTTCAAATATGCATGACGAATGACCCTCGCTGGGGACGACCAATAGCAATCTATGGTTGTCAAATGATGGTAGTACAGGAAGGGGGCGAGCCGGGAGCAACCACAGTCTCAAGATCAACAATGGTTCGGTGATTCTCCCCCCCCCCCCACTCGCATTGTTTTATTTTTTTCCGTGCTGCTGTTTGTGCCCCCTCTCCACCCTCACCGCCCGTTCTTTGCTCTATTTCTGAGCAGGTTTCGGCGTATGCTAGGCCGCGGGTCTTATCTAGTCTTACATATTCCATAGACCCTCCTTTACAGAAGATTATTGTATCCTAAGAGTATCTACAGCTTATGTCTAGTCTTGAAATATTTTTAGAGTTTGGAATGTTGATATCGTGCTGCTTTTCCTAATTTGTTCATTTGATTTAAGGAAACAATAAATTCCACACCTAACTTCAGTCGTGGAGAAGGAAAGATGTGTATATGTTTACTCTTGAATAGGGCATATAATCACTTATATGTTAAAGATTATTAATTTTTAAATAACTTAAAATAACTTCACCCATTTCCACACATGATGTGCCACTGTCATGAACAAAATAATGCATGTATACCAGGGGCCGTATTTCCAAAATGCTGCTTAAAGGCTGAAGCTTATGCTCCTACTGAGGTAGGCAAGAATCGCATGCAGCTTTCAGCTGTATGCCAGTAAATTCGTAGTTTTATGTGTATGGGCTCATGAAGCACGGATCTAAGGGGTGCTGCTACATTATATTATATGCCACCGGTAGCCTTATAACATTTGCAATAAAGATCAAACAATAATAATACGGATTACCACCTTGAAATAAGAGCATGTTCAAAAAAGGTTCACGGTTAATATCTGGGCTTAGGGAAAATGCTTGCTTTAAATAATGACCTACTGCTAAGTTTAAATATAACTACTAATCTACTAACACACTAACCTCGATCAGCGAACACTACCGACAGATCCCGCCACACTGGTCTTTTCACATATTAGTATTAGATAAGCGATTAGCGTCATACTTCCTTGCTGGTTGGTTGACATGTTTGGGAGCTGACTTTAAACGTCCGATATGGAACCAATGAATGGCTGGCTACTGGAGAGGCGCGCTGTCTTATAAATAACAATGTTGAAATTGGGGGGTTTTGTGTGTATAGATTATAGATATTCTTCAGCACTTTAGTGGCGTAGGAAAAGTATCCAGATTGGTGTCACTACTTCTTTCATTGTATAGATAATGGGGGAAATAGACTAAACATCATACTTAAATAGTATTACTACATATTATTATAAAATAATTGGAAATGTAACTGAAACTGTCATAATTTGATTTAATATATATATATTAATGAGTCTCGAAGAAAAGGAACACTGTTAGAAACAGTCATCAAGTATGATCAAGGAACGAACAGAAATCGATATTTATTTTCCATTAGGTCGAATGGTATAAAATAACTTTTCAATTAAATCAATGTTGACGTGTCTGGAAAATAATTTGCTCCTCAAATAATATAGCCTTACTCTATCAGGGGTGTCCAAACCTTTAGAAAAAAATGTCGTATTTCATAAAGTAATAAAATTGGGGGTGGGATAACGAAAATGACATTCTTTTAAGGTGAATTATGAGTTTTCAATTATATAAATTAGGGCTGTTATCGATTAATTTAAATTTAATCGTTAACTTTTGAAAAATTACCGAATAATTAATCGATAATTTTGATTTAAGCTACAAATAAGATGTATGACGTCATTAAACTGAAAATTTCAAGGGAAGTAACAAAAACAGGCAATTTTTTAATTTTTTTAAAAAATTTAAATACTAAAAAAATTAAATACATGTATCAGTGGTTCAATATAATGTCAATGAATTTTAAATTTTGTTAGTTAAAATTTGTTAGTAAAAATAATGTTTAATTTTTTATATCATTTTCCTAATAAAAAGAGCTTATTTTAAAGTTAACACTTTAAAACTCTTTTTTTTAAATGGAGAAGTTTGTACGTAAAGAAGCAAAATATTATTATTTAGTAATATTTATTATTTCATAATGAATCGAAAAAAATGTGTAAAACATTCGTTGTCGTTTTAATCGCTTTTTCATCGATTTTAATCGATAAAATATTTTACCGATTAATCGACAAATTAATCGATAATTTCCGCAGCCCTAATATAAATATATTATTACATTTATAATGTTATTTTCATAACAGTTCTAAAGAATTATCTCCACCTTCTTCTTTAACCACATTTCTTTTATCCGATGAAAAGTACGCTGTTTTTTTTTTTGTTTTTTTTAAATGTTTTTTTTTTAAAGCGCCCCTCCTCCCACACCTCTGTTTTCTCCAGAATTCTGTATCCCATTTTCCTGAACAAAGTTGTATATCATTTCTTAAGACTAAGAAGTCAAAAGTATGTAGCTTTTCAAGACCAGGATTATATATATCAAATTAATTTTAATAGTATAAAATTTTATCGATTTATTAATCGTTGATTACCGCAGCCCTGATATACATATATTTATGTGTGTGGGTCGGGGGTCTGTATACGTGTGTGTATGAGTGTGTCAAATGAGTGTGTTGGAATGCTTTTAACAAGAACTCGTTTAAATATTTACTTTTACATATTCACATAGCATAACAATTCCTAATAATGATATTTTCAAAGACAGCGAAATTATAATTACCATATCCCTTATTAATATATATGACTTTGCACCCAGGTACCTAATGACACATTTCAGTCCTAGACCATGTAATAAATGATGTAAATGTAATGGCCCGATATCCCAAACCCGATGTCGGGGACATTACATTACAGTTACAGTGGCAGCAAACTGTGGTGTTGCAATTTGAATGAAAGATATATGAATATGAATGAATAAGTTAGTTGTTCATAGTTTTTTTTTGTTTTTTTTTTTTAATTAATTTTAAATAGGTTAAACGATAAATGGATTAACAATTTTGATGGCAATCAATCCTAGTATTCATAGTAATAATAATAAAATATAAAATAAAACAGTCTATATTTTACATGTATTAGTATTAGTGTTATATGTATTCGGAAATCAGAAACATTTGGTTAGATTCTTGTTTGTATTTAAATTATGAGCGACTGAAGAGATTACAAATTAATTTTTTAGTATTAAATGTTATATGACTAAATTCACGTCTGTCGACTTTCCAAACTAGAAAACTTAAATGCGCTTTTATATAGATCTATAATTTATAAAAGTTAATATGAATAGACTAGAGCCGCTCGCCACTAATTTCTGGTCACAAATTTTAGTACATCAATTTTTTAATTTTTATTCTCGCGTGAAATGACATGTATGCCAGTTTGAGATTAAATTGTTTAATAAATTACTTATCTAGCTTAAATGTGTTAATGTGTTTTTGTTGTAATTTTTGTAAAATAAAATTATACTTTAAAAAACAGCAAATTTGGTCTTTAATTTTTAGTCTCATTTTACTTACATAAGTGTAAGAGTAGACCTGTACAGTGTTCATGAATTTAGTTGTTCCAACAAAAATTCTGGTCAAATCAACTCTGCAACGTCCTGTTGGACTGCATTTATTACTATGTTATAACAAAATTTGGAAACTACAACTACATATTAAATAAGTGCATTTTATAATATAATTTTGAATTCCTGAAAGTCAGCGACATAATCTTGACTAAGAAAAATGTCTTCACCATTAAGTACTTTTGAAATGATGAATGGCAATGGATTTCAGGTCTGTTTAAATATCAATTTTTGATTCATAATTTTCAAGTTAACGTTATTAACTATTAACGTTAAATAAATTGTTGACTTGAATGCACAATCATTTAGTCTTTAGACATTTCATTTTTGACTTTGTAAACTTTGATTTTTTATGAAAATTAATGTCTCTCATTCTCATCTCTTACAATCTCAACTATTAAGAATTAAGACTACTTAAACTAAGATGATTACTACTACTACTACTAGTCTACTACTACTCATACTCATACTCATACTCTGCTCAAATTTTACTCACTCAAATGAATGAAATTAACTCTACCATAGGTACTTTGACGTCTTTGAGTGGTTTGAGAGAAAGTTGAAATATTCTCAATTATCAAATATTATTAAAATGAAATACTATATAATAATTATATATAGGCCTAACTCTTAAATGAGCCTAATGTGTAAAAGCGTTGTAATGCGCTCCAGACCACTACTATTACCAAAGTGACCAAAGCGTTGTAAAGCGTACCTAGATAGTTAGATAGCACTCTCGTCAGAAATGAGTCTTAATGAGATCACAGAAAGTAAAAGCTGTTCAATCATCATTCTTGAAAAATGATGTATTCTAGGTAGGCCTACTTTAATACTCGTTCGCGCATGTTTCTGCGCATGTTGTAAATTCACGCAAAAACTGTCATGGGGTTTTTTGTTATGGTTTTGCGGTGATAGCATTATTTATGCGTTCTACGTCACATTTTTCAAAATAGATAGCTCTTCTTCATTAGTGACGTTTACCGCATAATTGCTTAGTATTTTGATACTATTTTTACCACAAGTTCGATCTCGGCACCGGCACACTATAAATCTATTGCAAAGGGTATGAAATAAACGTTAAAATAAACTTTATTTTAAACGGTACCATCTAAAGGTTAAAGTTAAATATTCCCCATTTTGATTTCATTTTAAAACCTGAATAACTTTATTTCTTTAAAATTGGTTTTGGCTGAAAAAAGATATGACTCCCCAAACTTTTAGGACTTGAAGGTGGAAATAGGAACAATATCCCGAGTCATCCCCCTTTCAAAATAAAAACGGGGTTGTCGGAAATGTCTTTTTTAAATCAATTTATCCTAAATACAATGTACTGCTTAAATATAATTATATATTGAACTGATAAGAATTGATCGCAGTTACTAATAGGTTTAGTAAGTTTAATGATATTGAATAGAATAGTAACTTTAACTTGATTTTTCTGAGTAATGAGCTATTTCAATTACCGTTTATTATTTATTATACTATAAAACTATAAATTATACTTATACTGATACTATTACTATCACTAATACTATTAAATATTACAATAAATTATTAGTAATATTATTAAAGTGAATTTACAAAGATATACAGTTCCAATTAACATTAGAGCCTAATACTATTAGTTTTCTAGTATAAAAATCTTATAGTATCAGTGGATAGTATTAGCATTTCAAGGCATTTGGGTTACTTTAATTACATTTGTATATATTATTATTATGTCAATTATGTTGTATACCATTAAAATTTTAAGTATATAATTAAAAGCTTTGTATAGTATAATGCTAGTTCCACACTGCTACTTACCTTAGAATTAATAGTCATAGTAATAATGGTAATGTGATACTTTTATTTAAAATTTAATGTTTTTTCTTAAACAATTTTTGTTAATTTTGTTACCATCTTCTTTTCACAAAGAAAGGACATAGACATTTGACAAACATTAAAATTAAAGTAATCAAAATAAATCAATTTAAATAATTAAAATTAAATAACATTACCAAGTAAAATAGGCATAGGAATAGTTACAGAGATAAAAAATAATATTCCATTGCAGAACTTGGAATATCTTCAATTGCCAAATATTTAATGACAATTTGCATACAATAATAATAATAATAATAATACAAGTTATTTACTCAGAAATTGACAGGCAAAATGTTCTTATTATCATTTAATGCTTTAATGAAATGAGTTACTAAAATCTTCACATACTTTTTAAATTTAATTTTAATTTAAAATTTCAGTAATCCTGCATCAAAGGTGTGGGGTATTTCAATAAATAATTTACTGTAACTTGCATTCAGTTATTTTTTAAGAGTCAAATACTTACCATTCAAACATTTAATTATAGTTATTGAATTAAATTTACAATATAACTAATTAAAATACATTAGGCATGCAACTGTTTGTACTGATTTGAATTTATATATACATATATATATATATATATATATATATATATAACAATAATTTTCGCCCTTGATTTTCTTCAACAAGCCTTCAAATATATTTTTACAAAATTCAAAATCTTGTTATAATTTAAACATTCATTGTTTTGTAAATTGGATTGTGAATGTCCTGAAAATTTGATCCCATATCTCTAAAATTAAAAAAGTTATGAGGGAAATAGTTCAGAATTTTGAAATTTGGGTCATAAGTTTTTTAATAAATTATATAGGTTATATAAGGGGCCCAAAAAATCGACAAAAAAATTCATCACTCCACTTCTATAAAAGATAGAAAGACAAAACAAGTGATTTTGAAAAGCCCTTTAAAATGATATATTTTTTAAGCCTATTGGACTACATTTAAATTTTCTGTCAAAGTACCTAATGTATTCTTCTGGCAATGTTTTTTTTTTTGTGGTAGTTTTACCTTTTTTCTCTCGAAGATATGTTTTTGCTATTCACTATACTTTGTTACTAAAATATAAAATAATAGTACTAAACTACAGGTAAATATTGTTTTAAACTCAGTACGGTCTTTTAGATATGTAAAATAACCATTCTTAGCCTAAAAAATGAAGTCAGTATGACAATAATATTATAAATGGATTTTACGCAAAATTTTTAATTTCATAATCAGTTGATCTTAATACGGGAAATCCTTATGGGAATGAGGCCGAAGTTTATTAAAAACCCTTATGCGACTTTAAGAGTTAATTAATTTTGATTAAGGCCAGAAAATAACATTTATGGCATCACAAGTAATTTGAAAAATTAACTATTAATTAATAATTAATTTCGATTAAGGCAAAAAATTGAAATTTATGGCGTCACAAGTATCATTTAATAAACGCACTTGTCTAAATTCGAAATAACAACTTTTAAACAACAATGATAGATCTTATCTATCTGTTATGATACAGAAGATTATTGCGTCCTGGAAAATAGTACATCTAACTATTTGGATTTGTTACCCAGTAGAAAATGTCTACCTTGTCGGTCCCTGATTAAACCTTTGTAATATTTACAGAAATACCAAATAACATCTTTAACAAGGAATTGGGCCATACATAACAGGGTTAAGATAGTCCATTGCTTGTGTTAGTGCCTCATATGGGGATGTCCAACAACTCGGAAAAATAATTTGTTCATTGTGTAAGCCAAAGAAAAGAAAACAATAAGAATAAGTCAAAATGTTTACTAATATTTTAAAATTTTATGTTATTTTCAAACGTCAATTTGACCCAGGGTTAATTTTGAAATAAAAATTTAATAATTTTTTTTAAAGATATCCAGCCAAAAAACAAACAAATTTTGGGCAAAATGCCAGAACTGATTAAGTAATTTAATGGTTAAACAGGTCAAGATTAGACTGACAGATGCTGGTTTTGGGCCAATTACTGCTAACAAGCCATACATTTGTCATATTTATTTATGTATCTCCTAATTCATTTACAAATAAATATCTGCATTAAAAATTAAAACCATCTTTTTAAAAAAAAATTATTTAAGATAAAGCCATTACACTTCCAGCATATCTTGCTTGGTAATTAAATTTTAGCGTGGTTATCTATATGTAGTTAAATTACTTATTTTGGAAAATGTATATTGATTGTAATGGTTTGAAGGCAAAATAAGTGTAACTTTTTAAACTCATTTTTTTACAACATACTTTTTTTTATACAGATAATGAAAATGATTGTTTAACCTTTGGTTTACTTGATATAAATAAATATGCATTTTAGTGAAGTAGCTGCTGTAAGTTAACAATAGTAAATCAGATAGGCCTAGGCCAGTGGTTCCGAAACTTTTTTGACCCATGGAACCTTTTCATAGTCAAAACTTTCCCAAGGACCTCCAGTGAAAAAACTGCGTAAATTTATAGTACAAAAATTAAACATTAAAAAAAAAAGTAACATTTTTAAGGAAGAAGTATTTATTAAAACGGAGTGATTATTCACACAGCTGTGGGAATAACGTCTGCGTTATAGACACATTGACGCATGCGCACTGGTGTCCATTTGAACGATAACAAGTTGTGACCTTAAAGAACGCTCAATTTTCATGATCGTCGGTAGAGGAATGGTCAGAACCAGTGTGTCTAATTTTTGAGGTGGAGGTGGATCGAATCCATGAGTTGGCGCATAGTTTTTCTTTTCTTTTTTTTTTTAAAAAACAAATTATATTTGTAAACCACAATGAGTTTTTATTACTTATGCTATGATGATATTTATTAATTTCCCCCAGGCCTATCTATTTTTATACCCTCCACATCTATAGCTGTCAACAAGGAAGCAATGCTACATAAATTATAAATGAACTGGCAGTAATAGTAATACATGATAAATTCCCATATAAATATAATATATTTATTGTCAAGCGGGGGAAGGGGGTAGAAAATTTCAGTTAAAAAGATAGCTAAATGACCGTACTAAGATATAGTGCCATTGTTTAAATGAAGTCACGCACCTAGAGGGGAAACGGTCAGACATTTTTTACGAAGGTGGGGGGGGGGGGGGGGG
>MUZC01001178.1:116290-195126 GCA_002072015.1 Radix auricularia | reverse complement strand
GGGGTCATCGAGACCAACAGTCATTTTCCTTCACATAATAATGCAACGTAGTTTAGTTTGTATTACATCTTCCTGTTTTTGCCTGTTCTTTTCCCCCTTTCTTTTTGAATATGACTTGGCAACAAGGCTGTAAACTTTATTTCTCAACATTGGGATAACTTCGGCAACGTGCTCTCAGTTGTTCTCAGTAATGGGAAAGTAGTCATACACTCTCCTTAACTATACATTTAGTACATGAATACTTTAAGAGTATAAGGTGGTGAGGTAGAAATTACCGCGATGTCCAAAAATGAATATATTTAGGCAGAACATGCACAAGACTAGAGCAAAAAAGTTTGACGAATGACCCTCGCCAGGGTCAGCCAATTGCAGTTTATAGTTGGCAAGCTAGGGTGGGGAGTGGCAAGTAGCTAACAACAGAGCACGTTTCAAGATCAACAATGTGTTGACAGCTTTGTTCTGATTTCTTCATGGTGTAGTTTGTGTCAGTTCTCCCCCTTTCTTTGTACTATCAATTGTAACGTGTTTGGTTTTGGCCGCGTTCTTCTTTGTAGGCGTTAATTAATAGCCAACTCTTGCACTCAATGACAATATTGAAGTCCTTGGTAACATAAATAACTTTAATTCAGTAACTGAAGGTTTGTACACTTTTAACAAATTAAACTTCATCAGTGACACAAATCAAGAACAACCTTGTCCTTACACACACTGATCTGTCTCCCAGCCTTCTGGTATAACCCACTCATCACGTGATCTCTTTTAACCAATCACATCTCATGTGACACAATGAGCAAGTCTGTGGTGTATGCTACGCCACAGGTCGCATCTAGTGTGTTTTATTCCTAATTATAACTCAACCAAAGCTGGCCTCCCCAGCATCTTCACCCTCCTGATGCAGTCACAGCTTCGCTGGGCAGGGCACCTAACCCGAATGCCAAATGAGAGACTACCAAAGAGACTCTTCTATGGCGAGCTCCAGCATGGCCAGCGGTCCCATGGTGGACAAAAGAAACGCTTTAAAGACACATTGAAAGCGTCTCTGAAAGCGTTTGCAATAAACCCAGACACGTGGGAGGAAGCTGCGATGGACCGGTCCACCTGGCGCCAATCCATCCACGAAGGTGCCAGGACATGCGAGGCAAACAGGATTAACGCCGCAGAAAAGAAGAGGCAAGCCCGAAAGGCCCGTGCTGTCAACCCTCCAGGAGACAATCAACTCATCCAATGTCCCTTCTGTTCCCGAACTTTCCGTGCCAGGATCGGCCTTGTCAGCCATCTGCGCACACATAGGCAAAACCAGCCTCAGCAACCCTCGGATGACTAGAGTGGTCCTCGTCGATTCGACGGACAAACAAACAAACTCAAAAAATGTTCTAACTGTGATTTGTTAAATGAATTGCTAATGCTGTGAGCCCCTTCAGAATATTAACTGTCCAGTGCATTTGTCCTTCCATTTTTCAGCATTTTCATAGACTTGTTGCAAATGACAAAGTCCAATACCAAATGAACTCTAAGACCCAAACATGTGAACAAAATCTGAAAGTACATTGGACAATAGGGTCAAGCGGGAGTTATATGTCTGTTAATTTTGGTGAATTTCTCTCTTTCATTGCCTTCAAATTTTAGTCAGAGAAAAATTATATAACATTTAACGGACTTAAAAAATTCTTTTTCTGAATAGATTCAATCAATGTTTTATTAAAATAACAATGATGAAACAAAGGCCACAATCATGAATGCCTTTTTTCTTTTTTAATATTATGATCTATTCTGCTCTATGTCAATGACCTCCCAAACAAATTTGTCAGTAAAATGTCATCACTAAGACAAAGAGGTACAGTGCTATTTCTGTTAATATTTTGTCCTCACTGCTGCTTGCACTATCATCAACTTGATGTGGAAAGTCCATGAAATCATCATTTTAATTTTTCTCCAATTTAAATTAATTAAATACAGATATTTGATGTAAATTTTTTACCCTGAGGTACCTTCTTAAATCTCAGACATTTTGACAGTCAGCAAAAAATTTAGAAAAATTACACTTGCATTTATTCACAAATCAAGCACTGATGAAAACAGGTTGGAAAACAACACACAGAAACAGGACGGAAATTGAATTCTTAATAGTGATCTCCCCTTTCGAAACTTAAATAAAAAATTATTTGAGTTTTTTATCACGATTTTACTTACGGCCATTCATATTTGCCTGGAAACCACGTAAGGGGGATAATAGCTGATCATTGGTCATTAAGAGAGTTATAGGGTTAAATAAGTTAGGGTGGAGCAATCTGTTGGACACCTTTAGAAACCTAGTCTAAACTCTAAAATAAAGGCAGGGTCAAACTATTCAAATTTTTATGCTTTTATTTATTAAATTTTGTATTTTCAGAATTTATGTAGGAAGTATCAATTTTGAGATCAAAGAAGATACAATTAAGCAAGCATTTCTCCCATTTGGACCAGTGAAGTCTGTCAATTTGTCATGGGATCCTATTACAAACAAACACAAAGGATTTGCATTTATTGAGTATGAAGTTCCAGAAGCTGCTCAGTTAGCACTTGAACAAATGAATGGTGTTATGATAGGTGGCAGAAATATCAAGGTTAGCAAAAAGTATTTATATGTTACAGCTATATGTCCTATTACTACAAAATGCAATGTAGTGGATTTTATCAAATGAACATTTTGAAATTTAAAAAATAAGCATTTTCATTCCATAAATTATTTTTATCCACAAAATAATTTTATTTCACTGCAATTGACAGGTAGGCAGACCAAGTAACATGCCTCAAGCCCAACCAATCATTGAGCAATTGGGACAAGAAGCTAAAAACTACAACCGCATCTATATTACATCCATTCACCCAGATTTAACAGAAAATGATATTAAAAGGTGAAGTATAAATAAGAAATGTAATAAAAATTATTTTAATTGATTGGCTAGATAAACATTGATATATATCTATTTATATATTGTCAGCAATACATTGTATTGAGGTGGCAAATGATTGAATATAAAACTCTTGAACATCTATAGAAAGCTTAATTTAAAACAAAATAGTATCCTCCCATCAGTACACAAGTTTTGGTAAAACTTAAACTAGGAGACTCGCTATTGAAAGCCCACACTAAGAGAAACATCTATCCACTTTTACACTCTCAGGCCATCTGCTCTCTTTACCCTAAAATGCCTCACCCCCTCTCCTTCCTATGCCAGTCAACCTTAACACTCCCTACACTCTGACTACTTTTACACATTAGCATTTCTGTGCTTGAAATCAATCATTTTCACCTCGACATATGTTTCTATAATAATATAAATAAAGAGGAACTTCTTTAACTTGACCTCAGTTAACTTGCTAACTTAATTAAGAAGATGTATTTGAAAGGAAACACCAAATGTTTTCTTTATCTTAGTAATATTCACATCAGCCATTTTTATGCTTTTATGTCCCCAAACCTTCATGTCTCAAGCACAAAATAGGGTCAAATTTGTATCTACTTACCTGTTTAAAGACTATTTTGTTATGAATTTGTGATAATTTCGGACATTTTCATTGCAGTAGACATCTTGGCCTACATATATGTCCTTAAATTTTCAATCAACCTTTAAATTTCCTCTCATTTAATTTTTTTTTTTAAAACTTCAAATCGTGTTTTCTTTTTTGATATTTTTTTTTTGTGAACAGTTCTATACGTGTTCCATTTTCATTGAGCTAGGATATGTTAGACATAATAATATTTTAATCTGAATAAAATATAATTTCAATAATCTTGAAGCAAGTGACCACACCCTCTTTTAAATGGTTGAAGACACAGATCATTCAATAAATTCAAATATTATGTCCATTAACATTAACATTGATCATGAAAGATAGTTATGTGAATATTATAACTATTTAAAGATTGGTCTGGAGAAGATTTAAATTAATTTATCATGAGCTAAAGCTAAAGGTATAAAATTAGTTCTGAAATTTTATAAGAAAATTTGACTTGTTAGTATGGTGCATATTAATTTATGCACCTTTTAAAATCTCTACTATTTGGATTTTCATTTATTACAATCATCAGTTATATCAGTGCCCTCAAGGCCAGTCACATAACCAGGTTCATTTGTATATTTAAAGTAGGATATAAAATAATATGTTATAAAATCTAGTTAAAATAATTCTTTTTAGTATCAAGTTAATCAAGCAGAGGACCTTCTTCAATTATATGTTTAATTTATTTTCAGTGTTTTTGAAGCCTTTGGTAAAATTATTACTTGTGAACTAGCACAAGATCCTGCTAAACAAGGAAAGCACAAGTAAGTTGTTCTAAATAGTGTATTGAACCCTTTTTTTTTAATGTAAATTTGAATTTCTGACCCAACTTCTTTTGTGTGGTGTGTGTAAGTAAATTCATAAATAAATATTTTTAATTATTTTTGTATATTACATCTATGCACACACATTTAACACACCATATAATGAATTATATATATATTGATTATATGTATGTATGTATGTGTATATACAGTCGAAACCGCGTAAGTCGACGGCGTTGGGGTATGAAAAATGGCATCGACATACGAGTTAAAGCGAAAACCAATATGGCGGCAAAATATTAACATGCGCTTGAAATTTCTTTATGTATGTGTTGTGTGTTAATTAGTGATGGGACGATTAATCAGAATCGTATCGGAATATCGGGACCCTATTTCTTCACTCTTTCTTAAGGTTGTTAAGACCGTTAGTTTTTAAAGACCGTTTAAGTTTAAATATAACGCCGTTTTGCAGTGATTCCCAGATTGAGCGATACCAGCTTACAATGGACTCAGAATGGTCTATCGTGACCTATATATGACTCATGACAAAGCGAACTCTTCTCTATATAAACGTACACAAATAAATTAGGTACTCCTTTTGAACCTTCAACTTTGACATATTTTAATTAATTCTAACCAATAGTTAAATGGCTTTTGCACACGACCACTTCTTGAATGAAACAATGAGAACAAAGCAGTAGTACAGTACATGTAATAGTCAAAATGAGGTTGAAGGATGAATGGTTGCCAATGACAACAAGTCTGCACACGGTACATTTTATTATTCCATACGATCCCCTCAGCTTAGAATGGACTTAAAATTCCTTCGGTAACTTGATGCTAATGGGACTAACCAACAACAGTGGTGTGGGAGATTGAGAGTGGGGGTGGGTAAACTGTCTGTAGTCTGTTATATTATATATTTTAAAGTCTGGGGAGCCTTGTTTACAGTAAGCAGCCTATGATTTTGGTATCGTCCCATCACTAGCGTTAATAAATGATAATGTTCTTGCACGTGTTTTTGGAGGTTTTTTTTTAACACAGCAGCATTGCCGTTATTTGTTTGATGAAGCTATCGGCATGCTATAAATTTGTACATATATGTTTGCTAACAACAAAAGGTATATAAGCACCAACTGACAGCAGAAATTTCAAAAGCCGGCGATTGCCATAGTACCAGAAGCAACAAAGCGCTGAGAGCAAAACGCAAGTGGGCTGTGACGTCACCAGCAGACCCTGGTCCCTTCCCTTGGTTATAAAAAAATCATAGCTAACATTTTCAAAAGCTGGCGATTGGTCATGGGGATCGAGATAACCAATGTTAAGTGGCAAATTTGACCCTTTTTTGTGCTCGTGTTATGAGGTTTCGGCGACTTAAAAAAATCGAATTAAACGACGAGAAAATGCTAAGACAAAGAGAGAATTTGGCGGTTCCAATAAAAAACGTCGACATAATAGGGTGGTCGAGCTAACCGAGCTCGAGGTAAGTGGGTTCGACTGTATNATATATATATATATATATACACACACATATAAATGTAATAATTGATTTTATATTAACTTCAGGGGTTATGGGTTTATTGAATATGAAACTCTCCAGTCTGCATTAGATGCAGTCACATCAATGAATTTGTTTGATCTTGGTGGACAGTATCTCAGAGTTGGCAGGGTAAGTCTGAATTTAATTTTACAAAATTCTTTCATTTCAAACATTTATTTTGATTAAGCTAGGCTATTTTTAATGTACTAAAACAGGAATGTCTGCTAATCTTAAAGGTATTGAAATGGTATAGAATTCGTTTCATCTAAATGATATTTTGTTAAAGATTTTTAGAGAAAAAAAAATTTGTTAATTATATCATTACATCTGTGTTGGGTTTTATAAATATTTATACGTAAAACAAAAAATAACTGTAGTGAACTTTAAAAAAATAATTTTTTTCTATAAATCTTTAAGAAAAAATATTTTTTAAATAAAATAAATTTTGTACCATTTATATATTTGTTTTATTTTAGTAAATTAATAAAGAATTGCTTATGTTGGATTTTATCCATGTTTATTTTTATTTTTAATCACATCGGTAAATCTATTATTTCCATATATTTGATCAGAAAATGCTGTAATTTTATTAAGCCTAAAATACATCAAAACTCAATTCAGAGTCATGTGTTCATGTATTATTCTTAAATTTCTCTTGTTTGTATTAAATATTAATATAAATATTTTAATTTCAGGCTATAACTCCCCCAGACACAGCTTTTACCCCATCAATCCCACCAACAGCAATGCCAACTGCATCTGCAGTAGCTGCTGCAGCCATAACTGCAAAACTAACAGCAATGGATGCACAACAGCAAGTGTTGGTATGTTATCTATCTCTTTCAAGCAACAGCTTGCATTAGTTTGGTGTTTGTTTGGTTTTTTTTAGTTTTTTTAATTGTATATTACTTTTGCTCTCAGCATTTTTCTTTTTAAAAAAATGTGTTCCATTGATCTTAAACAACATTGGTTTCAAAACTAAGCTTGTTAACCGGTTAACCAGTCCTCAGACCAGGACCGGTCATCTTTATTCAGGACCGTAGGACCGTGTAACCCAAAAGAAAACAACAACAAAAAAAAAAACTAGCGATAACGTAGTGAAAAATACAACACAAGCGGTAACGCGCCTCTCCCTCTCGCTTTGTCGCGGTGAGTAAAAGCGATACCAAGATCCAGCTGGTTAGTTGTCGAGCCACTGTGACTGTACGAGAGCTAACACATTGCGCGTTTGATGTCAACACTCGGCGTACGATTACTACTATTAATGTGGTAATCAAATGCCTTTGACTTGCAGGAAAACTGTCACTAAAAGACTGAACTCGAATTTGTGGGCCGATTAATCGCCCGGTATCTTTGCTACGTCTTTCAAATACCTCTCGGAATATAGGTACATGTACTTCACTAAGCGGCCGGTCATCTTTATTCATGACCGTAGGACCGTGTAACCCAAAAGAAAACAACAACAAAAAAAAAAAAACTAGCAATAATTTAGTGAAAAAAACAACACAAGCGGTAACGCGCCTCTCCCTCTCGCTTTGTCGCGGTGACTGTACGAGAGCTAACACATTGCGCGTTTGATGTCAACAACGGTCAAGGCCGAGGCTATTTCTATTTATATTAATTATAGTCTGTTTCTTATAAAGACAAAGAAAGCTATAAAAGCATATGACCCCGTGACCTATCCGCATTTTCTGATCACCGGTTTATAGTCTGTTTCAGTTCAGGCATTCAAAAACTTATCGGCGCACGCCGCTTAGTGAAGTACATGTACCTATATTACGAGAGGTATTTGAAAGACGTAGCAAAGATACCTGGCGATTAATCGGCCCACAAATTCGAGTTCGGTCTTTTAGTGACAGTTTTCCTGCTAGTCAAAGGCATTTGATTACCACATTAACTCTTAAAGCCCCAGAAGGTTTTCAATAAACTTCCGCCTCAGTCCCGTAAGGATTTCCCGTATTACGATCAACCGGTTATGAAATTAAAAAATTTGCGTAAAATCCATTTATAATATTATTGTCATACTGACTTCATTTTTAAGGCTAAGAATGGTTATTTTACACATCCAAAAGACCGTACTGAGTTCGAAACAATATTTACCTGTACTTTAGTACTATTATTTTAGTAATAAAGTATAACAAAAACGTATCTTCGAAAAAAAAACCGTTAAAAATACCAAAAAACATATCGAATCGAGCGATAACACTAGTGCCGCCATTGCCGGAAGTCGAATACATCGTTTTTCAAGCATTGAAGAGTTTTTACTTTCCGAGATCTCATTTCTAACGAGATTTGTATCTAGGGACGCATTACGACGCTTTAGGGATAGCGGGAAGAGACGCATTACGACGCTTTGCGACTTTAAGAGTTAATAGTAGTAATAGTACGCCGAGTGTAGCTCAAACCCTATCTGAACAGAAAAAAACGGGGAGGGGGAACGTGTGCGTCGCAAAATTCAATTATTCTGGCGAGTTGATGATCGAAAAATAATGTTTTTTTAAATAAATTCCATTCTATCATAGTTTACTCCGTAGCTTTATAATTTTATTATATTATTAATTTTAATATGCGAGTTGATAGGCATCACACACAAGAGAGGTAAACATGACGTCACAACGGACGGGGCGAGGTGTAGGTTTTTGAAACTAATGAAAAAACCTTGCTAACTTTAACGAACGATTGAACCTGTCCTCTTATTTAGACCGGTGAACTATGAGTACCCAAAATAAAATATAAAAAAGACAATTAACCATCACTGTTTAGTTAATTTTTTGGATTAAAAAAAATGCTTTGAATTGAGGGCAATGCGGAAAGAGCTGAACGCAAGAGGGGGGAAGCGGGCTTTGATGCCATCAGACGATGCCAGGCGACAACATTCTCTTGTTAGTTCTCAAATGGGTCTCAAAACATTAGGGATATAAGGACGAGCGGTTAACCGGTCTTTTTTTGAACGGTTAGTAGGTCCTCAAAAACGAGCGGTCTTAACAACCTTATTCAAAACTTAAACTCTACTTGGAGCTCTACTGGGGTCTCTTGTAATCATGTTCATGTCAGTCATTAAAAATTTTTTAATATGCACTAAGTTTAAATAAGTGAATTTCAGCCTTGGGCTCTGAAATATGCTGTGTTTAAAGCTCAAACTTGTTATATTAAAACAAGATCTATTTTTAAAGTATATCTTACAAATTTCCTTTGTTTTATATTTTAATTTTATAGGCACCACCTGGCCTGGCATTACCTACATTAGGAGGAACTAGCACAGTTATCAAGGGCACCACACCACTTTTAAACACAATTAGCTCAAGTGTTGTTGCCCTACCTCCAATGGCACCTCCTCACCCTTCAATGCCTAAACCTCCAACACAACCCCCTGTTCCTTTAATGTCCCTTCAAACCTCTCCAGTTTTACCAATACTTCCAGCAGCTAATCCCCCAGCTATCGGACTCACCTCCCTCCCAATGAGTCTTGTTCCTACACAAAGCCCAGGTTGGTTAATTTGATAATTCATTTTTGTTTTAAAAAATTACTTTTTTGTGTGTTCCATAACCAGTATTCAAGATAATAAAATCGGAATGCTCTATTGTATTTCTTCAATAATTTCAACATGGAAAACACAATTATGCAAAAAAACTATTAAGGTGCCATTCATAAATGTCTTTAAGTGATTTTGGCTGATTTCTAAAGTGCTGTCATACTTTGTCATAAAAACTTAGACCCCCAACTCTAATAAGATGGCACTACGCTTGACACCCCAACCCCCACCAATTAAAGCTGTATTTTCTAATTGAAAATTAGCATGTCGCAAATTATTTTTTATCATTTGTATATATTTAGTGCAAGGCTGGACTCTAATATCGTAATACATGTGAAACAATTGAAAACGTCCTTAAATAATTTGTAAGCAATCAAATATTTTTAGGGAACTTTTATTTAAAATGGCACATTTTGATGTGATGTCATATTTCTTTAACCCCCCCCCCCACTCATCACAAATGCGTGACCCCCTCACCTCACCCCCAGGCGCAGGACGGCCCTAAAGAGTAAAACTAATATCTGTTGACTCTGGCTTAATATTAATTATTCAAACGGGGGGGGGGGGGGTAACGAATTTGTATGACACATAGTGGGAAGGTACCTTTTGTGTGTATGTAATGTATGGATGGCCCCTAAGTAGAGCTTAATTTCAAGTAATTAATCTATAGATTTAAATCAACAAAATAAATTAATTACAATATTTATTAATTGAAGCCTTAGAAATTATTACATTTTTCTGTTTTAACAATTGAGCCTTTTTTTTAATGTAGCCTTAGCTGCTGCAGTTGTATCAGCAATGGCTTTAAAGAAAGAACCCTCAGCAAGTCAGTTGTCTTCACTTCCTGGTATGATTGGAAGTACAGCCAGTTTCAATTTTGGAACCAGTCTCTCAACTGCTACTTCTAGTATTATTACAACAGAAAAAGTAGAGGAATTACCTGCATTGGAAGAGTTGCCTCAGACACTTGAACAACAGGAGAGCATGAAGATTAGTGGCAGTAGTGCTAGGCATATGGTCATGCAAAAGTTGATGAGAAAATCAGAGGTAAAGTTTCCTTGTTTATATTTTGGCTTTTTTAACTGCTATGAAATCTTTTTATGTATATCTCCCTCTTATAAATTGTGTTATTGAAAGACAATTTACAGTTGACTTATTTTCCCCTGACAACAGTGTCGAGTGATGGTATTAAGAAACATGGTGGGCCCTGAAGATTTAGATGATGAACTGGAAAGTGAAGTCACAGATGAGTGTGGGAAATTTGGAAATGTCAACAGAGTAATTATTTATCAAGAAAGACAAAGTGAAGAGGATGATGCAGAAGTTATTGTCAAAATATTTGTGGAATTCTCAACACAAGAAGGTGAGTGTAAACAAATTAAATGTTAGAAACAATGCTTTGAAGACAAAACAAGTAATTCATGATATTAACTCTGAATAGTCTTGTTTACTTTCCAATATTAAGGACAAAATATGGGTTACACTCCACTCAGGCTTTTAGGTTTTTTTTAAATATGTTATTTAAACAGGGTATGCATAGTAATTCACAAAACGACAAGGGAAAAGCCTTCCTAAATGAACAAATAGACAAACAAAAAATAAAACTAATGAACAGAATAAAATGAAAACTTAGCTGCGGTGTTCATTGTTTTGTGACGTTCTGTCAGGCCTGTATATAGATTGTTTAAATAACATATATTTTAATTCTAAAATTATGAGCCTTGCTTTCATTCCAACCATGACAGTACGGGCCTTGTTTACTTTTTAAGTAATAAGAACATTGTTTTCTCTACCTTTTATCACTTTTTAAAATTAACCCTTTTTTTCCCCTCTGATTACAGAAGTTGAGCGTGCCTGCAATTCCCTGAATGCCAGATTTTTTGGAGGTCGTGTTGTCACTGCTGAAAAGTATGAACAAGATATGTATGATGCTAATGATTTATCGGGTTAATTATTTCTTTTAGCATTTGTGTTGTTGACTTTGTATAAATAAATAGCTTCATGAGTAAGGATGAATTGTTTTAAATGCATTGTGTGATGAAATCAGTAAAATATATGTCCATTCAGTCTCTGTCAAATTCTTGTCTTCCTAAGTTTGGTACAAAAATCAAAGAAAGTCCATAATTCCTTGTCCATTTAAGACTGTGCTACCTCTGCAGCTAAATTTTTATCACTGTTAAATTTTTTGTTAGTATGTTTAATAAATATGTTAAGGAAAAATCAATTAAAATGAAGTATCCTTGTTCAACAATGGTAATTTTGTTAGCTAAAACTACTTATTTCTCAAAAATTAATTGTATGTTGTAAATGTGTCTCTAATATTGACATTATCAACTGAGCATGACAACTATTTTTTGAAGATATGAACAATCTTACATAAGAGTAGTTATTTTCTAATGATAGTTTTAGAAAAATTATTTCTGTTCAAATAATTGATTTATTCATTGTATTTAAATAGGGGATCTGATTAAACAATACATTAACCATTGTTATTTAACTAATGTGTATTATTGTTGCATCACTTACCCCATCATTCTGTCGTCCAGTGTTTCCCACAATCAATACACATCAATGTCTTACTCTCCCTTGAATGCACTATATTCAAATGAATATAATTATTTCCAAGAATGTTCAGTATATGTTGACATTGCCATAATGTTAGTGTCTTATTTTTTTCCCCTCTTCTTTTTAAAACATTACAGGTAAATAACATCTTAAACTTCAAATTCCTTATGAAATGAAAGCTTAGTAATGAAATCCAGAATGATGCTATGATCCTGCTTTAAATTTAAGACTCCCTTCTTAGTTCTTTATCAAAATCTCAATCTGTTTTTTAAAAAATGATGTTGAAAGCACTTTGTTATTTACTATGTGCAGAAACTATAAGCATCTCAACCACTTTGGTTATAAATTTAGCAATGTGATCACTGTATGAAACATAATTCATGGTGAGTTAAACTTAAACCTAGAGTCATTTAGTCGTGAAATTAAATTTCTCTGGTGAATACTTGAAACGTGTTCTCTCAATACATTGTTGTATCAAATATTCATGTTCTATATCAATGCAAACCTATGCCACGCATGCCACTGACGGCTCGGAGAGTCTCATCAGCTGGCATGCGGAGAGTCTCATCAGCTGGCATGCAATTAAAATATTACTTCCTTAATCAAACCACTGTGCTGGCACTTTGCCATATAAACGTAGGTTATAATTGAATTTAGGGCACGCAACCTCAAAAAGGTTTGCCATCACTGTTTTAAATGATGTCTAATGTTGAAAGGAGATGTGTGAATAAAAATTCAAGCCATGTTTTCTTTAATTGAAAGTGAATCATAACATAAATTGGAATTTAGTCTAATGGCATTGCTATGTTGTCATTTTGGATATGCTCATTTTACTTTAAGTCTAAGGAGCGTTGTAACTAAAAATATTGATAGGATGCAGTTTAAACATGAGTTAACCTACATTATGTTATGATGCCATGCTCATTAAAATAAGTCATTTAATATATTTAGTGTGAGATTATGCTTATGACAGTTGTACTTCATGAAGGCGATATTTTGTAAAAATTCAAGTTTGAACAATAAAGTTTAATGTAACTTTGTTAAATATTGAAAAATAAATAAATACGAAACTTTGAAAAATGCCAGATATTTTTTTACTTTCGTTTTTAAAAATGGAGAGATGAGTAAAATATAATCCACCAAATCCTCAGCAGTTCCAATATCTATATTGTCTATACTTATCTATAAAGTACAACACATTCTAAGTATGCTATTGTGTTTGTGAAGATTGCCTGGGCGTTTTGGTTATTTAACTTTAGAAGTATTATCTGTCGCAATTTAACTTGTATTTAACGGCAGGACGAAATCAAAAGTTTTGTTGAGGAGAGAATGGTCCCTCGCTGTGACTTGGTGTACCTAGATAAACTTTAAGATCAAATGTTTCGCTTTGCCGGTTTTGTTGGGATTATAATTGTGTTATGTTCACTCAAAAGCAGGGTTCATTGGGTTTGTATAATGAATCGGCCATCTTAGATTCTAAGTTGAATTGCAATACCCGATTAAGTTTCATCTATCCAGGATGGTGAAATAGTTTTGCTTGTAGCCGTTTTCAAGTAATTGAACTCGAGTTCAAAAAGTTTAGACAGCTTGGCTACCAAAACTCAAAAATAAATGTTAACCATAATAAATAAAACTATACCTTGCAGTTGCACCATATAATTTAACTAACCTTAATTTTTAATATTCCTCAATAAATGGTTGGTTCGATATATTGCCATTAACCTCGTTATGACGTGGCCCGAGTCTAATTTACCATTAAAAGTAAACAACTGTTACAAAAGTGGTATTAAAAAATACACATAATCAAATAAGCAAATTACTTCCATTAAACTTTCAGGGAAAAGAAGTTTCTAGATATGTTCACATTTTTCCCTCCGTAGTTTGAACTATCAAGTTGTTTTCATCAGCTAATGGAATGTGTTTAGGGAACCCTCTCTAATAAGCACTTGAGTTTGTGTGTGCCAAGATAAAGGGTAACATTGGCATGGTAAACTATTCATTAGGCTTGAAGTGCTAGTGAACTGCCTCGTCTGGCACCAGGAGTGAAGTTGATAATAACCAAAGTTCAGAGCCCTTTAAATACTTTACAAACTGCTGTGTAAATAGATTTTCGAGTCAATTGTTTCAAAACGACAATAACAAGCTCTTCCATTTAATACCAAAACAAGGAAAAGATATAACTAATTTACTGGATTTCTGCTACAGCAAATCCGGAATCCGGCCAATTTTGAAAAATCGGCAAAGGCAGAATTTTACTTCATAAATTTTGCCGGTTTTTGCAGTAAATTATATATAATATAATAGTTACGACCATTTTTAATAATCCTGCTCCGACCAGATTTCAAAATGTGAACCCAGTACACCCCTACTCGAGACCAACAATGCGCCGGTGTTCCTCCCCCCTCCCCAAACGACGTTCACTCGCGTGGTTTTGATATCTTCGAGCTGTATTTTGTTCGCCACCCCCATTTTCTTTGAACTATCCATGAACAAGTATGCGGCGTATGCTACGCTGCGGGGCGTATCTAGTATAAATCATTAATAAATTGGGGGAAAAAATCAGAAATATTTATTAAATTTCAATCGAATTTTAATTGATCAAATCAATTTTAATCGAAAAAATTTTTTAACGATTAATTGATAAATTAATTGTTAATTTCCGTACCCCTAGTGTAAATGTATCAGTTCTTTACTGAGCCAATGCGGCGCACAGTGGTCCTTTTTGACATTGTCAATGAAAACTTTTCAAATTTGCCTTTTCACAAGACACAAAATGCATGCACAATCTACCATACACTGATTAACAAACTCATCATTCCGGAAAGGATTGTTGCGTTTAGCGAGGTTCTCTGGCTATCATAAAACTGGCCCCTGTAGCACTATTTGAAGTGTTGGTTTCTTTGCAGTTGTTTGTAATCTGGAGCTGTTTCTTGCGCTTGTCCTCAGAATATTTTTGCCGTCAAAATCGTTAAGTTTTGTCTAGGGCTGTGGAAATTAATTATTAATTGTTTAAAATTTGTAATATGTTAAAAATGTTTGATCGATTAAAATTTAAGAAAATATTGCTAATATTTTTTATTTATTTTTTAAAAATAATTCATAATTTTTGTTACTTGCATACTTTTCCTTTGCATTATTATTATTTATTTAGACGTGCATACGTAAAGAAAAAGATTTTTCTTCCTAAATTCTTGATTGCTGGGCTAATTAGCTGTGTTACGTCACAAAATTTTGGAGCCATGGAATCACCGTGACTGAACCGATGTCGCGAAGTTAATCGCTACATAACGAGAGCTATATATGCCTTATAAAAGATATTAATCGATTAATTTTTTCCCGATTCATTGAACAACTTTTAAAAAATCAGTACTAGGCCTAGTTTTGGTTCGTCGTGTCGTTGCAGATATTACTCCTTAAATGTTTCATGACACAGTAAACACAGCTTTCTGGGCTGTAAAATCAAAGAAAAATTATTGCATCTATTCTTCATTTACCGCACGAGATTTTTCACCAATTTTGCGCATGATTTAGGGTTCATAGGATGATCGCACTTAATTTGGAAACTTAAAAATGTTACAGTACTGAAGTCAAAACTGAAATAAAACCGGCAAGCCGAAAAAGTTCGTATTTACACTGCCTGCTAACGTGTATTAACGTACTTATTCTGATGGAAAACACGAGACGAACTTTTCTTTTGCGGACATGAAACAAAGCTTAGTTTAAGTTTAAGGCAGGTTTTCTAAATGTCTTGGTGGGCCAGAAAAAAACTGGCGGGCCGCAGGTGCTCCGTGGGTCTTACTTTCCTGTCACTTCCCGTTCTTATCGAATTATCCACACTTTATTATTAATATCTAATAGCTATTTTCATGTAAACATCTTTTACATCTATGTATGTACATCTATTTATTTTCAATTAAGGAAACTCAATTATTTTACTGTTAAATCACTTGAATAACGATGATGTATAACGTACGTTTCATTTTTCAAGCGTGCCCTTGACGTTTGCTAATTATAATGTTTGGAATAAATGTAGTTATCCTCGCCTATTTATATAATTTAAAGTTAAAGATTACTTTTTGTCTCTAAACGACCACAAAATAACCGGCATACCCCGAGCCCATTACGTCCACGATCGCCAGTCCCCGTTCGACCGATCTGTTTCGTCCTGGCAGTGATAACCGAGTTCATCCACCGCTTCTGTCATCACAATTGAGCAAATTTATTGACGAGAGCGCGAGGCGGGCCTCTAACAGCACTGGTGGGGCTCCCATCAACTTCCGAGCAACTTGTGGATATCGCGTGTTGGGTGGTGATATTAGGGGCATCAGGGCACTGAGAGGGGGGAAAGCTGCGGGGACAAAAATCTCTTTCAACAAAACGTGTGTCATCAAATTGTCGGTTCAATTTAATTGATAGTCGTGGACAGTGGTGGTGGCAATTTTGGGGGGTATTGGATTTACAAATTTTCATCCATTTGTGGAATAGAGTAAGGTGGAAAGTAATACAACTGTAATATTAAGAATAATGTCGTGCAGAAGGAACATATTTAAAGCTAGAACTTTCTACATCGTAATGAACATGTGATTAACTTAAAAGAAAATTTGTGAATTGTTTATTTCACTGCATTCTAATTCTACTGACTTCAAAACCTTCTTCACGAGTTCTATTTCAGGTAAGTGATGTAGTCGAGAACTAGTAGAATTTCACAGAGGAAACTATGTTAATTATTGAGACACTAAATTTTTGTATTAATAATCATTCTAATATTACGTAACTCAACATTTTTGGCAGACTTTACCAATAATATCCGCGACTAAATATATCCCACGTTTTACACATGACAAGTGATTTGAAAATTCCTATTTAATTTTAAATGCCACATTATGTTTTAAATTCAAATAGTCTTTAGAAAGAAATTAAAGTTTTTATAGCCTAATGCGAGTAATACATTAAGGTTTGGGAAGAAAAGAACACGTAATATAAATTTAAGGTCAATTGTATTAAGTTTTATTGCAATAATTGTATTTGCTGGTACATATTTTACATTATCTTTCCATATTATTATGCTATATTTTATAACTAGTTTGAAATTCATAAAGCCACATTATTTAAATTTCAAATATTACATTGTTATGTAATTGCTGTTTATTGCACGGATTGACTGACCCCCAACCCTAAAAGAATGACTCAAAACGTTTCCACCCTGCATGTAGCCGATATTTTGAAATATTTATTGTAACCAAGAATAATCCCTTTTAATGATCATCAAGCTAGTGAGAAATGTACAGCTTACATGATAGTAATAAAATATTTATATACATTCCTTTTATTTTTCGCTGTAGAAATAAACCATTTTGCTAAGCTGGTCTCATTTAAAATGGTTTAGCTAAATATCATTTCCATGTACTCGTACGTTGGACATACACAAGAGAAATAACAGGGGGAACTGAGATCATTGGAATATGAAGTACTTTATTATACATTTGATCCGTGAAGATTTTTTTTTTTGATTTAATAACCAATAGTTGAAACTTAAAATTTGTAATCTAGTACAGTAATAATAATAAGCCCTTAAAATGCCTCGAGTAAAGAATAGCTGTCGGGGCTGGTCATATATGAGCCGGGCAAAGAGTCTGAGTCAAACTGTATGATAAATAAAGGATCATTTTAAGTAAATTGAATTGGAAAACTTAATTTGTATGAAACTAAACTGGAAAGCCTGATAAAGAAAGCAAAGTTTGAAGACTGAGTTGGGGAAATAGGTAATTGACGAGAATTGGGGATTTCGGTACTTGTTTCTTTACTGGAACTATATGATGGTTTGTAGCTCTAGTTTTTAAACAACTTATTAAGGAATCTGTATTATGGCCAATGTATCGTGTTTGAAACTTTTTGATAAACCCACTCGCTAAATTAAACGTCTTTAGATTTTTGTTTCTATCCCTATCAAATATAGCGTAGGACGCAATAATCTTCTGTATAGAAGGCGCATCTGTAACAGATAAGGAATATTATTCTCAATGAATTTATTCGCCTGAAAACATACCATAAAATCACAATAATAAGTCAAGGATAAGTTAGGTCTTTTTTTTATTACTCTCTCAGACAGGTGGAAATTGAAATATTATTTGTTGATGGTAAGATAATAATACATTAGTAAAAGTGAAGTATAATCTAATGAATATGAAATCGGCTCCATTACTGTTTTAACTAAAACATTTCAACTGGCAACAGTCAATTTAAGTTGTTTTGTTTAATATTAATTTTTATTTTGGTTTTAACTAAATAAGCACCAAGTAAAATGGTTTCAGGTCAGAGTTCATTGATAATTTAAACCGATTAAGTACTAGGTACATGTATTTTACTTGTTTAATGTGTAACGTCACACAAGGCCGGACCCCCCCCCTCCCCCATTCACAAACTGTCACACTTTCTTACACCCCTCCCCCTCTGAACGTGACGCACTTATTGGGCGGCCCCTTATCGTAAAGGTTTTTTTTAACGGAAGTATGAGCAAAAGGGGGCACGCAAGTTAATGCGGTGCGTTCGTTTTTCCCCCACACTATTTCTACCAATGATCTAGTGAATTCTAATTATAATATCAACGATTCTTCAATTTTTTAATATATTTTTTTTATTTATGTATGTATTTATGTTTAACTATTTTTTAAAAAATAAAAAGCTAATTGTGAATTTATTGAAAATATTTTGGCTAACAATCCTTAGTTATATAACGCGACCTAATCATTTTGAAAGCTATAAATAATGGTATCGTTACTAGTCCCCTATTTTGATTTTAATTTTAGCCAGTGCTCTTAATATACTTCCTATTTATTTTTGTAAATGAAACCAAGAGCCAGACGCGCAGTTATAAACTTATTGAGCATTAATCATTTAGATCTATACCATTTTAGGTGTCTTAATAAGGGACATTTTGACAGTATGTTTTTAAAAAAAACATTACGAGGCCCCAAGTTCTCATATTGAGTGTGCCGTCTAGTGATACTTGGTGTGCCGTCTAGTGATACTTGGTGTGCCGTCTAGCGATACTTGGTGTGCCGTCTAGTGATACTTGGTGTGCCTTCTAGTGATACTTGGTGTGCCGTCTAGTGATACTTGGTGTGCCGTCTAGCGATACTTGGTGCTTGGTGTGCCGTCTAGTGATACTTGGTGTGCCGTCTAGCGATACTTGGTGTGCCGTCTAGTGATACTTGGTGTGCCGTCTAGTGATTTTTTGATTGCCGTCTAGTGATACTTGGTGTGCCGTCTAGTGATACTTGGTGTGCCGTCTAGTGATAGTTGGTGTGCCGTCTAGTGATAGTTTGTGTGCCGTCTAGTGATAGTTGGTGGGCCGTCTAGTGATACTTGGTGTGCCGTCTAGTGATACTTGGTATGCCGTCTAGTGATACTTGGTGTGCGTCTAGTGATAATTGGTGTGCCGTCTAGTGGTACTTGGTGTGCCGTCTAGTGATAGTTGGTGTGCCGTCTAGTGATACTTGGTGTGCCGTCTAGTGATACTTGGTATGCCGTCTAGTGATACGTGGTGTGCCGTCTAGTGATACTTGGTGTGCCGTCTAGTGATACTTGGTGTGCGTCTAGTGATACTTGGTGTGCGTCTAGTTGGTGTGCAATGTTTAAGGGGAAATGCTGGTAGCAAATGGAGTGTAAATTATCTAATACTAATACCATTTCCACGCTTTTGCACGAGAAAAATTTGTTACTCATATTAGTCATATAATAATGCTGTCAACGATTACAGAAATATGTTCACTCTTACTGTTTCGTCTGAAGCTTCTCACAATCATTATGTCATGCATTTGAAATGGCAACATTATTATTAAATATTTACTATAAAAATTATATATTACAGAGTTTTTTTTAAATTCATAATCGGACCAATTTTTGAAACTGTTTTGTGGTATGTATTTAATGGCGATTCTTTAACTTATTAACAAAAGTTCTGCAAACCTGCACTTTTAAAGCAAAGCCATAAATTTAAATATATTTACATATTATTTAAGCAATACATAGAGCTTGATGTCCTCTACACGCGTGATGCCCTTAATGGGCAACTGAGTCTAGTGTGTCCATGCTCTAAGACGGATTTGTTCCTTACGCTTGCCAAGATATGTGACGTAATCAGATATCCATTAAGTAGTGTTGGACATGACAGCTGGAATATCTCCAACAGAATATGTGGGGAGCTATAGGGAAAAGGCGCTCTTACAAAATCTTCTACATGCGCATGCGCTCTCACTCACACTTACACGTCAAACACACATGTACGCCATTGCGACTGAATAAGCCGGGGTCTGAGGGCGGGGGTAGGGATGGTGCCGAGAGTAAATATTTCTTTTTTTCAGCCGTTGTTTACTTCTGGAAGATGCTGGCCAGAAAATGCGCTTTACTGAGGCGGAAGTGAGACAGTAGATAAAGAAGGCAGTTCCTAACTGAATTGAATCCAGCAAACATCTATCAAAATAACAGCCATTGATAAAACGATTGAACTAATATTTTATTTTGTGGCGTCGAAAACTTTAAACGTGATGTGGCAGAATCGGTACATATACATTGTTTTGGCGGCCTATTGAATGGTGTTCTTTATTTCATTATCTTTTTTACATGGTTTTTGTCATGTTTCAATGGTTAATTGTTATTCTGCCTTGTACCGGAACTCGACTTAAATCAGAAATTTCTTTCAGATAGTCAGATAGAGACATTTTTTTTTAAAAAATGAACTCTGTCACATTTAGTGTAGATATCTAATCTACGAGTAGCAAAACTTGGAGTGACATAATAATATCTTTAATGCTGAAAGTACTGTAAAAAAAAACAACAAACTCATAAAAAAAAACCCCTCAGTATNATATATATATATATATATATATATATATATATATATATATATATATATACACACTGGGGGAGGGTATTTTAATGAGTTTTTTTTTTCAATGTAATACTGGAGGATTGACGGCGTAATATATCATTTTATTGGTAAATAAATCTTCTACCCATTCCCCAAATTGGTTTATTGTAGAAAAAATAAGTAAATTTTAACAAGCTGAAGAAAGTATATGTAAAATGTGTCAAGCAAAAATCATAATAACATGAAAAAAAATGTTTTTAAAATGGGGGTGCTTTTCAAATTTCAACAATCTTACGCAACTTTGACAAGAAAAGTTTAATTTGCTTAATTTTGTCTAAAAGACACGTTTAAATTAGGCATCTGTAAGTTTTATTCTTTCATGGATTATGCAGTCTTTACTATACGATATAACATCCTCGTTAGGTTTTAATTTGTTAAGTGATATCCTTATTCCCTGGCTGTTGAAACTGCTGCCAACTTCTTGATAAGAAAACAGCATTCAAGCTACAGAGATTTAATTATAATATTAAGTACATTAAAGTGTATCATAGAATGGGGTGTTAATGATTAATTTAAATTTAATCGGTAACTTTTGAAAAAACGTTCGATTAACGCCAAAAAAAGGAAATTTATGGTATCGTAAGTAACATTTATTATTAAAAGTGCTCATCGAAAGAACACTGATTGTCTTGTTTATATGTCATCTTTTAACAAACAACTCAAACATCATGTGCATTGACATTATTTGGTTCAAGTGATTAGGGGGTCTTGTTGACAATATAACCAGCCAAGTTGAACAATCGTTCATATAGCTTTAGATTGTCTCAGCTGAAGTTTCTGATACCGTTGTAGATGTTTGTTAAATAAAAATATCCAAGTTTCATTAATGATCAATATTCGCAATTGACGAAAGTAACGTTCATAAATATAATTTTAAAATATTTATAAATATACAGCGAATTTATACTATTTGTATGATCCCCCGTACCACACATTATTTTTGTAATTGACTAATTTTAATCTTTAATGTGGCTGTAAATCACCATTCACGGAATTTGTTGGTCTAACCATCAGTTATGCTAATCACAATATTTGTCATTCTATTGTTAGTTGGAAGTTTGAACGACTACTAATTATGCGCAATGCGCACCAACATCAGATAGCCATTCAGATCATAGCCTCTAAATATGAGTGACTTTTATCCTAGTCATACTGAAGAACGTATGGTGCATGCTATGATAGACTAATTATTATTTATGATAAAACCCATTGCTACCAATTCAAAGTCCCGTCAACCATCTGTCAAACATCCGCCAACAAGCATCTGTCAGACCGCAAGTCCTCAAATTTCGATACAGTTTTGACTTAAAATAGGAAAAAATAATTGAAATTCAAGTGTAAAGTTTCCATTAACTTTTTAAACGTTTGTGTAATGAACTAACATTAACCAATGTCTTTATCAAGGTGTAATAATCTATGAAGTAACATTACCTATAAATGTCTTTATCAAGGTATAATGAACTAACATTACCTAATGTCTCTATCAAGGTGTAATGAACTAACATTAACTAATATCTTTATCAAGGTATAATGAACTAACATTACCTAATGTCTTTATCACAGTGGCGTCGCTAGGGGGTGCGGAGGGGGCGGCCGCCCCGGGTGACACCATCAGGGGGGGTGACACCAAACTGTAAAACTCTATATGTTCCCGTTATTTGGCACTGGAAAACTCGGAGGAGTTCTATGGGTTAAATCGTGAGGGGGTGACACCATGAGCTACCGCCCCGGGTGACACCAACCCTAGTGACGCCTCTGCTTTATCAAGGTATAATGAACTAATGTCTTTATCAAGGTGTAATGAACTATGAACTAACTTTAACTACTATCTTTATCAACTTTGAGGTTAAACATCCAGTCGAGTGAGACAACACTCCATTTTGCAACCAATAAGAAAATAAACAAATTTATTTATTGATTGCATCATTTGAACCTCATTGACAATAATTATACAGCTCGTACGACCCGGTGATGGAACCGTTCCGGTACAGTTTCCTTTTAGCTACAGCGCTGTTATAGTTCGCATTTTTTTTTAATTAAAAAAAAAACCAACCTGCAAGTCGCTCTGAAGGAAACAATTATGTGCGTTACCAGGGTACACGCGAACTTCAATAAGATTAGTCACTAGCCGCCCGCTAATGACGTGATCACTCTTGGTTTGAAAGGGGTTTGGTCAGCGGTGAGTGGCGAACGACGGAAGGTGCCCGGCGTTACGCGAGTGTTCGCAGGTTTGATGTCGTCTTTGAAATCTGAGATAATTAATGAGGCTTCACGACGTGATCTAAGTCTCTACGTCAGTGATACATGCATGGATTTGTTATAGCTGCAGTGCGTGTCCGGGCAATGTGGCTCGGGTCATAACGGCCTTTACAATTCGGCTCGTGACATTTCGTCTCTGACAAGTCGGCTTAGATGATACACTCCTGATGATTCGATTCCCATAAATAAGTCCGTGACAAAAAGGGCCCCGATAGCATGGCTCCCAAAAATAAAACTCAAGCTGCAGCATTGACTCCTTACTGAAAATAATGGGGAGGGGTGTTGGTTAAACTCATGTAATTGTGATTTGTTTTGCAGTGTAACGTGTATTAAAGCTTTTCCCTAAAATTTCGGTATGAATTTAGCATTGTTAATGTCAGGGCTATAAGTGTTGGTTCTTCCCGTAGTAAAACAGAACCTTGCCACATCCTTTCAGAGAAAGTCTGTTCGTTCAGTTGAAAATGCCACCAATTTACAAAAATAGTTTGGTAATTGGGGTAAGGGGGGATAAATAGGGGCCAGAAATAACTCAACAATTTAAAGTATTGGCTATGCGGGAACTTGTTTTCAAGCAAATGTTTTCCTTTGAGTTAAGAAATTTTCGATTCCAATTAGTGCTCGACCTCCCATGACCCACACACGAGCACCCCATGAATCACATTAGTGTTTTAAGCTACCAACATTTTACACAATATCACAAATTTTGAAGTTTTTGCAAACAAAAGAAAAACATTCCTTACCAATCGTATTATACTTGGGCTATTTACAGAGAGTTTTTGGGGAAGTATTCAAAGCCATTGTTCAGTCAGTGATTGTAATTATATTCAGTGGTGTAGCTAGGCGGCGGTGGGGGCTGTACGCCCCGGGTGGCACTCATTCAGAGGGCTGCATTTGTGGGTATTTGAAAAGTAAAGCCATTTCTAGCAACCACCCTTTTTCTTTTGAAGGGGAAAAACCAAAAAGAAAAATAATATGCTTAATTTCGAATCTTAATTAACTGATTCGTGCAACATTTGTTTGATTACATATTGGTTGTTATGTCTTAAGCAAAACCGTTCAAAAATTAAAAATCACTCAAAAAGGTATCGATTTGTTTTGAAAATAAGCGATATACGTCACAGATGGTGCTTTTATAAGAAAATTGCACAAAAAACAACAGCACATCACAACTGGTCCGTATATATGTCGTATTAATATCGCAACGACAGCATCTGCGTGGAATTCCGACATGCGCAGAATGCTGCGTTAACAAATAGTACATGTCATGGTGGTACAAATATTGTGTTTACACTTTAAATAGCAAGTAATAGTTTATGTTACTGTTTCAGTTTTCATAAAAAATTATTGGAATTTAATTTATTAAAATTTTTTAAAAATTGTTTTTATTGCATTAAAGCGGCACGAATAGCTCGTGTTTTCCATTAAAAATACTGTTATTCATTAAAAATGCTACGCTTATTCAATTAAAAAATAATGTGTAAATAATTTGAATTCTTCTATGTTATTGAAAATCATTAAGATTTAAGGCAAGAACATGAAAATATTCAAATTTCTCCGTTAATAAACACCACCATAACGGCAATAATTTTGACAAAGACATACTTTAAATTTTCAAGCATCTTGGCAAAAAAATGACATCTGAAGTAACTAGTAAAACGAGATCAGATGCTGGAATTTTACTCAGGTCAATGCATTCTTTTTCTTTTCTATGGTAACTCAATTTATGGGAACCTTTTTTTAAAAACTTAGTTCAAACCCATTTCATGGAATAAAGATATGTGCTAATACAGAACGCTGTTGTAAAAAGTTGAAGATATCAACTGAACGCGTATTTAAAATTAGGAAAATAAGCGCGGGAAAAATTCAGGAGACTTGGTTTTATCTCTAGAGCAAGAAGTACATCGAGAAATGTTTTTATCCATGGATGTAATCATAAAAGAGAATAAAAGAACTCGCTCATGAGTAACATGTCCTTTCAAGAAAATGTTCGTGTATCATACCATGTAACCTATTAAATGAAGAATTTAAACATCAAATAAGTTTCTTTATTTTCATTGATAATGAACAGTTCGATATTGAAAGAGAAAAAATCCGTTTTCTTATGGATGTACACAACGCTGGTCTTAGCAACTGCGGGGCCCTATGCAGCTCAGTATGCGAAAAGGATTGCGCGGGGCCCGCAGTTTGGGTAGGGATAAGGTATTAATAATGATAAAAAGGGAAAATTAAGATAGGTGGGGCCTATGAAACCACTGCGACCGCATAGGTTGCAGCAGCTAAAGAACAGCCCTGGCTGTACCTACACTACAAGAAGAGGCATTATGTTTAAAAAACAGGGGAAAGGCCCCTTGATCTATTAAAATATATTCAACGGTATAGATTGGAAAATTCTTTAACCAACATTAAAATTTTGATTTTGCTAAGAATATTATTTTTAACAATAGCTTTCAGTGTATAATATAGTTGTGAAAGGAGCTTCTCCAAACTGAAGTTGAAAAAAAAAATATTCCTTCCACATTGAGTGATGTAAGACTACAAATTCTTGCAATGTTGTCCATAGAGCAAGATTTTACAAATAATTTAAGTTTTGATAACATATGAATCGATTTTTCTTCTATGAAAGTTAGGTAAATAAGTAATTGCATGAATATTAAATGTTTACAAACTGATATATACGATTTCTTTGTTTATAAAAAAAATGCTATATTTATAAATAAGAATAAAAGTATATAATAGTTAATGTTCTTTTGGGTGTAAATTTGGAATATTTTTTGTCTCATTTGGGGTTGAGAGGACCTGTGACCCCAAAAACATTCTTGTGGCCTTCAAAAAAAGTATCTTGTATTTTTATAAATGTGTATTTATTGGTGTATCATCTTATGCGGCCTCTTTTATTACTGATTACATAAATAGGGCATGTAATGGTAAAAATGTTCCCCACCTTTTAAAATGTTCTTCGCTTCAATTATAATTATTTATTCATGTATAAATGTATTTTTAAAATATCATAAGATTGACTAAAGGGGCCACCCATAAATGACTTAACGCAATTTTGGCTGATTTTTCACCCCCTGCCCCCTCATTAAACGTCGTAAATAAAACTTAGACCCATTCCTCAATGTGACGTCACAAAGATCTTCCCCCCCCCCCCCAATAAGAGCAAAATGAGCATGTTTCAAATGATTCTTTCCATTTAAAATATGTTTTTTTAGTGTAAGTACTGTAAGGCTGCATTCAAATATCGTAATCGTAACACACGTGAAGCGACGCAAAAAGACATTAAATAAAGTGCCTGCATTCATGTATTTAAGAGGTACTTTTATTTAAAGTTGCGAGTTTTGAATGACGTCAAATGTGTTACTCCTCTCCTCCCCTTTCCGTGTGTGACGTCATTTATGGGCGGCCCCTAAAAGGGCGGCATATAGGAGACCGGCCCGGGCGGCAAAAGCTCTAGCTACGCCACTGATTATATTCTATTGTTTCATGCACACAAAATGCATGTCTCTCTTTTGATATATAAAAAAAAGATGAGATGGGATACCAGCGTAAGAGATGGCACTGGTAAATGCAATGGGCACTAGCATCCTAAGTCCTAAACGGTAAAAAAATAAAATACATTTCTTTGTCGTCGCCCTCGACCACCTCCCCTCCCTCCACTCCACTCGACGACTTTCTAAACACTCCAAGCAAACGTTCCCGCCAACACGTTAACATGTCTGGACGATTGAACGAGAGTATGGATGACGTCTTTGTCTGGTATGACTTAAAGTCAACATGAGTGGAGATTCTCACAGCTACTATCTCATAATAAATCTTTCTCGTGAGTTTGCTTGGCTATAGTCAGGTGCAGAGCTTAGTGGGAAAGCTATCCCCACCCACCCCCGACCACTACCCTTTCAATTTACCACCATGTCTTCAAATATTGATCGTTTAATCAGTCACATTTATTCGTTTATGTTGTAATTTGTAATACATCAGTAGCAGAGCAGCAACAACATGAATGTAACAAAGCTGTTATCAACAACAAAAATCCCTAATTCTTTTTCCCCTTTAGAGAAATACTTAAATATATAATTAGTTTGAATGTTGTGAAATGAAAGGCTTTTAAAGTAAATTTAACAAGCCAGGTTTATAAATCCACAAAAAGAATGAACTTATCCTCATACTTCACGTTAACAATGTTCAACGATTTCCACATGGAGCCTGGGACAGAGGCCCAATTATCTTCACCAAGCCACGTGTCCAAAATATATTTTAAACTGTGAAGACATCAACTGTTATGTTTAGTCTGTCTCATCTTTTTCTTCGTTGTATTTTGTTGTTTTAAATGTCTGCCAGAGTGCCAGACTGACACTAGGAGTTGAGTTAACGCGGCCATTACAAATTGATGTATCAATTGACAACAGAGACCTTTTTATGGTACATTTCCGCGTATTTACAGCCAATAAGGACCTTTCTTTTCATTAAGTAATCCCCGGTCCTTGCATTTAAGAGCCGAGTTGTTGGATAACAACATGGTAATGAACTTGGGGACCGTTAGGCAAAGAGCTAGCGAAGGTTGGCTTATGCTAATGGTGGGGGTGGGTGTCGATGTGTAGGGGCGTGTTTGATAGGTTATTTCAATGTGGTTTAATGGGTTAGAGATAGAGAGTCGATCTCATCGATTGGGGACAGTGGTTTAAAAGTAGAGGAATGTTTTAATGTTGAATACCTTTGCTTGGTCGGGCAGTACACGAGGTACACAATGTGGTCATCAGATCCTGGTAAAACTAATTAGTTGTCGGTTTGTACCGTACAAAATGGCACAAAGATTTATGGGCGTTTTGATAAATGGAAATCATCTATTAAATTCAGATTGATTTCCCGCTTGTGATTTCAGTGCGAGAACCACTCGGTAATAAGGAAGTTCTAAAAACATTATCTTATCATTTTAACAGAGGATTATTGCGCCATAGTCCGTCATGGACTGAAGAAAGGGGTACTTTTTTTTACACGTATAAACACTGGTTTATGGCTAGTCTTGTATTTTTATTAGCTTTAATTTAATTTATTTAATTTAAAATGTTACTGAAGTGTTGACTTTCCTGGTTTGATCAGACAACCCAATCCACACCTGAATACCAGGAAGGAAGCACAATAATTACTAAGTGTTTGATCTTGTATGTGTGTAGGAATGAGAAAATAATGTTGTCCCTTTGTCTGAGAGTTGTATTAGATTTTCTTAGTGCTATATTTCCAAGTTACAATTAATTTCCACATTCAAAACTACATATCCTATCCTATAGTGTTTCAATTTTGTTATTGTCACTTTTGTTAATTTATTGATGGAAATTACGTTTAAATATTCTTCTACGGTGAAACAGACAAATGCCGCTTTTTAAATAGTCAATTTAACCATGTCTGTCTGCATCTACTTTTGTGGCAAAGTGTTTTAATCGAAACCTTTAGAAACACAATACCTTATGGGTAGAAGAACCGTGACCTATCTGTCAGAATCAAAGGGAGCGAATTAGTGTCGATGAACTATGGTGAACTATACAATTACATGGTAATGTGAATTTCCGTTCATCGAACTCCACACATCATAGGCACTTAAGGGGTCATTACTATCAAAAGCTTACACCCTACCCCCGAAAAAAATGCTTTTTGTGCCCGTCACTCAAGATTCGTGACCACTTTTGTTTTTAACTACCACCCCCACCCCCCTCCACGCAAAGCTAAACTGAATATTTTTCAAGTCCAACGTTCTATCTCCATTCGATTTTAAGATTATCTCATTCCGCGTTGACGACCGAAAATCTGATCCATGTTAATCTGACCATGCAGGACGCTGGAGGCAACTTCCCATTCCCGCCCACACGTCTTTGATCAGCTGATACTAATTTGGGGCCACCAGATCACTGACACGCTTTTAGCATGGCGATGGGCGTTTGAAAATGGCTGGAGGCAGAAACGGTTCAATTAACTACCGACAAACCCGGGGGGGGGGGGGGGGGATTAGGACATAATTGAACGTTATGGGATTACTAAAACTGGCTTTGAAAGAGGCTAAATTTAAATGTTAAATAAAATGTTGTATTGTAAATCGCCCATCTTTGAACGTTACCCGTTTCTCATTCTACCACGTTATTCTTTATCTACAATTTGAGGGACTTTGTTTAAACTTCCGAAACGTATTCCCTTGAGATATTCAGAACTCTTCTACACGACGCTTTTATTTTAAAGACATACACAGACTCACGTACATACATACACGTGCACGCACACACATATAATTATAGGCACACATACACAAACACCTTACCACGTTTTAAACAAAACGGAATTCTTCCGATAATTCACAATTATTGTAAGGCAATAACCATGCATGGCATTTATATTAAACTGGTTCCCCCCTTCCCATCAGATTGCTTGGCTAAGACTTAAATATTCAAAGACTTTTCCAGTTTACATAAAAGAATATATACACCCGTAACAAATTTACCATTAAGAACCAGATTTAGACATTTGCGGATCAAAGCAATTTAGATTACGTTAGACACGATTGAGGTTGTTTTTTTAAATGGAAAAATCATTAAAAGAAATTGCAAAAATGTAGATTTTTGCTGGGTTGCTACGTGTAAGTCTGTTGTATATGATATATTAACTGAATAATTATTTAACAGGATTTAAATGCGAATTAAAAAGGGGAATTGGTTGCTTCTGTCTGTGTAAATATGTTTTACGTTCAGAAAAGTTCAAATAACTCGGTTGTTAACATTCAGTAGTTGAGAGATTAAGCATGGCGTCTGGACATCTTCCATTGTCCGTTATGTATCGCCTTTCAGATCCTATTAGAAATGGTGATGCTGTTTGGTTTTGGCTAAGTTATATTTACTGACTACGTATTGTTTCTAAAAGTTCATCTAAAGTCTGCTTCCCAAAATTTATTATTTTTCGAAATTGTTTCTTAGGCCATGTACTTTTTTGTATGTCAAATGATCTGTACGCAGGTGAACTAGGCCAGTGCTTCTCAAAGTGGTGGTCCACGGACCAGTGCCGGTCCGTGGGTCATCCAAAAGTTGTCAAGAAAGTTGTCAAGAAAGGACAAACAAAAATATAATTGTAATCCTCCCATTTGCAAGCATTAATACTAACCCTATAAAATATGTCAATATTTCGGTAATAAGCACATAGAATGAAACAAGTAAAATAAAATGAATTATATTTTGCTACCACTTCAATATTTTAACGCTGCTATGGTGAAACCTGTTCTGCTATATGGAGCCGAGACATGGAGAACAACGGCCGTAAAGCTGACCAGAATCCAGTCCCTTATCAACAATTGTCTAAGAAGGATTCTCAGAATTAACTGGCCGGACAAAATTAGAAACCAAGAACTGTGGCAGCGGACAAAACAGAAGCCCATCGAGGAAGAGATTCTTCAAAAGCGTTGGAGGTGGATTGGTCATACACTAAGAAATCCTGCTTCTAATACAACAAGGCAAGCCCTGAAATGGAACCAACAGGGTAAGCGGAAAAGAGGCCGTCCAAGAAACACTTGGAGCCGAGAATTGGAGACAGACATCAAAAGAATTGGCCATGAATGGAAGATCCTGGAGAAACTGGCCCAGGATAGAGATGTCTGGAGGTCTCTCGTAGGTGGCCTATGCCCTTGGAGGAAGTGCAGACGCCGACAATGATCGGTGGATGTCCCTCATGGACGAGGCTCAACAAACAAACAAAACCACGTCAATACACGGGAAATAGTTCACTGGTCCCTGGTGCGATGAATGAAAATAATTCCTTTCCTTTCGCCATACTAAAAAGTCTGAGAATCACTGACCTATGCCATAATACGACTCTGAAGATATACGAAAAAGAAAATCTTTGTAAAACATTTTTCAATAGAGACTTAATGTTTTGAAGAGCACCTCGTACAGACATTCGTCTCTGACAGCTTCACCATCGTGCCTTCACTTTCAAAGGACCATAACACCGTCTGCTAACCGCTTCAACTGCTACTAATATCTGCCCACACACCAATGTTATCTGCCGTTTCACCAATCTCTGACAGACCTGGCCTTAGAATACAAGGCGTTGATCAATGCTATGAACGAGCTTTTTGATCTGACAATTTCCTCTGGAAGATGAGATTCTGTTTGGAGAGCAGAGACCACAGAACAATTGTAAATAATGGAATAGGAAAAAAAATTGCGCAGTAAAAACGAAATAGTACAGAAGATTAATGTCAGCAAAAAGTTCAATACCCTTTTAATAGCTTGGATTTTAGAGAGTATCTAACAAGTTAGTCTCAATTAAACTTTGGAATCCTTTTTTTCCTCCGATTTAATCCGTTGTATTTTCATATTGAATATTCAAATAAATTACCCTTCATTAACATCTTTTAAAAATGAGGTGAATAAATTATGGATTTAAAAAGTTAGTTGTAATTGTGTAAAAAATGTGTATAGTATTAGACATATTTTAGTATTGCATATGTTTAAAGTCACAGATTATATTTTGAATTAACGCAATGGTGCATTGATTTGAATCAATGGGTAAGTAACCCTTGGTTAAATGTGTAAAAATCAATGAGCACGGAGATAGCTGCCAAAATGCCGACTGAGCTTTGTGGTGTTAGTGGAAGAAATCTCATCAAATAAATCGTGTCCCTTTTAAAACAAAGGAAAAAAATTACAACGAATGTTCACTGGTTAGTTGGTATGTTTAGACTTTTGTTTTGTTTTGCATATAACAAGCAACATGTTCTAAAGGGCGCTCCATAAATGACGTCAAATGATTTCGGCCGAATTTTACCCACCCCTCCCCTCTCGTCACACTTCGTCATAAAATCTTAGAACCTCTTTCAATATTATATCACAAAGCTGTGCCCCCCCCCTAAGAGTGGTATTTCCTATTTGAAAATAAGCATGTCTCAAATCAATTTATTGTCATTGTAATATGTATTTAGTGTAAGGCTGCATTCTAATATCGTAACACGAGTGAATCTTTGTAAAAAAACACCATCAAATAAACAGCACTCCCCCTCGTCACACATCGTCACAAATGTGGGGACCCCTCCCTCTAGTTGCATGACGTCATTGATGGACGGCCGCTAAGTCGGAGTTCAAAAATGTTTGTGTTTCTCGAGTTCAAACTATCTTTAAGGAAAACAAGGCAAAAACTGTCTGCTCCCATGTCGAACCATCTGCTGCTGGTTAGAATCGCCCCAAGGAGTTGATTTGTTCCAATATTTAATACTGTAAATATATCATCTTCCAGGATATGTATTTTTGCCATAAATAGAGGAATTAGCGGAATACATTTTTAAAATGTTAAATAATAATAAGCATCTTTCAGCTTCATTTATTCTTAGAAATTGAGACTCAGAAAACAAACGAGTGGCTAAATAGAGACATTGGTACATTGGTCAACAACTCATTTAACTAGTGTTTACTTAGCACTGGAATAACAGTATTTATTGACTTTCCTTCATCAAAAGCCAGGCTTGTCCATGGGTCATATTTTTCTGTCCCATCTCATCCCATCCCATGGCAATTTATGCCTGTCCCATCACATCCCAAGGGACGTTTCCCATGGAAAAAAAACATTCCCATGGACAAGCCTGTCAAAACCAGCAACATTCTCAAGGAGCATGTTTCCATGAAACTGACAGAAAAAGATTTATTATTCAAATCGGTTCATTATCTTTTCTTTTTCTTTCAGGAATCATGACAAACATCTGTATGTATAATTCACTTAAACGATCATATGAAAATGAGCATGACGAATGACCCCGCTGGGATCGAAAGATCACAGTGGACAAGCGGAGTGGGATGAAAAGAAAAAAAAAAGACGTGGTGGGGGGGGGATTTGTGGAAACGATGTTTCTTGCGTTCAGTTGCGTTGTTCTTTCACAGAATGATATATGATTCGTAGTGTAGTGGTGTCCTCCTTGCACGCTGAAAGTCCAGAGTTCAATTCTCAGATGGAACAATTTTAAAACAGAATTATTAATTTTTTGCCTCTTCTTTTCCCCATTTTTTGCGAACATGACGAAACCTAGATTCGGAAAATCCCAGTTTATGGTTGGTAAGGGATGGTAGTAAAGGGTAGGAGGCATGTAATAACAACCACTGTGCACATGTCTCCAAGTTTACTCGCTTTTTTTATTACTTCGTGCTGCTTTTTGTGTCCGTTCTCTCACCACCGCCCGGGCCTTGCACTATCTATGATGAGCTAGTCTGCGGCGTATGCAGGTCATCTTGTATTTGAATATTTGACTTTGAATTCCAGCGAACCACCAGAAAAAAAAACACGTGCAACAAACCACACAAACACAAAAGATCTTTTAATGTGTCTTTTCTCGGAAATTTAGTGCTACGTATTCAGTAGATGTAATAACCGAATAGCTGGTAAGTTAGGGCCACAGTACCACACAGACTTCATCTACAAGGAGTGTTTATACTATAAATAATCGTGGAAGATGTTAAGAAAAATGCTTGCAATTAAAACTCAGCGACTCCGATGGCAGACTAAACAAACTCTTCGGAGTGAGTAGAGAGCCGGAGATAGACAAGGGGCCGACCTCATGCCAAAACTTGACCTGTAAGTTTATTACATCGTTAAGTCAATTCCAAGACCGACTAGGAGAAAATTTGAGTTACAGTATTTACTATGATAATTTAATTTTTTAACGAAAAGTTTTACGGGCGACAATTAAAAAATCAGATAACTTTTAAAAAAATCTTTAGTCGAGACACCAAAGGTAGATGCACATATGAAGACTAGTTAATACAATAGGAATCGTCGCTAGCAATTTTTTCAATATATAATCTGTTTGATGACGACATGCTATGAAGATTTTGAGTCACTAATAAGACTGAATTAAAACTGAATTCACAAGCCGCTAATACTAGGAATCGTATCTCATAACGTAAAAGGTTCACTTCTACACGAGCATTGTTGATATTCATCATAAAATGAAATCAGTGTGATTTTGTGTTTATTTTATATACACTGAAATATAAATAAAAAAATCTCACCCCTCCAATCAGTAATGGTTCAATGTGTAAATAATTAAAAATCTGTAGGAATGAACCTGGAGTTGAGCCATTTTTGTAATTATAAGCTCTTCACAATTCTTCGGACATTTTACTTTAAAAGTCACTAATTAGAAAACCATTTGAGTTTGAAAAGAATTTTATAATTTTTCATATAAGATTTTACCACAAGGAGTTACAGCACTGACCACTTCTTGAGATGAAATTCATCAATAGCATATCAAAAGTTAAATGTCTTATACAACTGGATACTGATATATTTGTCTCAACAATTTTCTGTCGTGAATTAATAACACTTTGTTTGCAGTTTTTAAATTTAAGAAGCTAATTTTTGGAAAAATGACTGAGTTAATTTCATGAAAAGCACTTTTAAAAATCTATATCTGCTAAAATTGAACTCCATTTTAACGGTTGCTTTTAAAATTTAACCCAAAGCAGTTTTTTTCCCCGTAAATTCATGTTCGGACTAATAATACAACCAACAAGTAGAAGGTTATCCTTTGATCATTTAATCTGGTTATTTTAAAACTCTGTGCGGAAAATGAAGCCCCAAATGTTCGTGCCTGAAACAATTTGGCGATAATTCACTTGCGTTTTAATTTTTAGATATATATTTATATGAACGAAGTAGTGAAAGTTTTAAGTCAAATAATTTGTTCACACATTTCTTTCTCTCATACTTTTTGAAATGAAATTAATGACAAGTTCAAAGCAGGCCAATATGACAATCATATAGATCTAATAGAAAAAAGAAATCACGATTTACATTATCAACACAATAGCGTAGACTCATTTGCGCTCAAGCCATTTTTGGCTTTTAATAATTCATACATGTGTTTTTAAATAGCAACGATAATTTTTAAATGTAGCATTTCAGAGGTACTGGAATAAAGCTGGAGCAGTAATATACATATACATATACATATACATATATATATATATAATGCTTGGTGTTTTTTCTTATGCCTTATCTAAACTGACGCCCCTTCTATTCAAAAGATTAATGCGTCCTAGGTTCTGTTAGGAACGTATTGGCAAGTGACGCAGCGTTCACAGGCCACGGCTATGACGGACCACGCTCAGTGGCGTAGCTAGAGCTTTTGCCGCCTGGGGCGGTCACCAATTTTACCGCCCTTTTAGGAGACGTCCATAAATGACGTCACACATGGGGTGGGGGGGGGAGAGGTGTCACACATTTGAAATCACATCAAAACGCGCAACTTATAATAAAAGTTCCACTTAAATATATGATCACCGACAATTTATTTAATGAAGTTTTACATGGTTTCACGCGTGTTATGATATTAGAGTGCAGCATTAGAATATAAAAAAATTAAATGAAAAAAAAAAATAATCCGAAACCTGCTCATTTTCAAAATAGAAATACGGCTCTTATGTGGGGGTGTGGGGGGGGGGGAACCTTTGTGATGTCACATTGACGTGTGACCAGCGAGCAGGGGGTGAAAAATCAGCCAAATAGCGGAATGGCCCCACAAATCAATCATATCATGTTTTTTAAAATAAATTAATAAACATTAATAAATCATTGTAATTGAAACGAAGTAAAGGTGGGGAACATGTTAATCATCCCATGCTATGTTTATGTAAGCATTAATAGAAGAGAACGAATAAGATGATACGTAGCCTACACATTTCAAAAAATACAATATTCTTTTTTTAAAGGCCACAAGAAAGTTATTGAGACAAAATATAATCCAAATTTACAGCCAAATAACATTACAAATATATATACTTATATTTTTTATTTATGAATATATGATTTTTTATAAATAAAGAAATTTTGTATGAATACATATTTATACATTTACTTACCTAACTTTCATAGAAGAGAAATCGTGTATTGTGTTATCAAAATTCAAATTATTTGTAATATATTGTTCAATGGACAATATTGCAAGATTTTGTAGTCTTAAATCACTCCTTGTGGAACGAAGATAATTTTTTATCAGCTTCAAATTGCAGAAACTCCTTTCACAACTAGATACACTTATAGCAATTGTTGAAAACATTCTTAGCAAAAGTATAATGTTGTGTATTAAGTATTTTCCAATCTTTAATGTTGAATATATTTTGATAAATCAAGGGGGCATTCTCTCCTACCCTCCCCAGTTTTTCTAACATAATGCCTCTTATTGTATTATAGTGTAGGTAAAGCCAGGACTAGTCTTAGCCGCTGCCACCTATGCGGCCGCAGTGGGTTCGCGTTTTCATAGGCCCCACCTATCGTAAATTTCACTTATTATCCGTAATACCTTATCCTTACACAAATTGGGCCCAGCGCATTCCTTTGCATACTAAGCTGCATAAGGTCCCACAATTGCTAGGTCTGGCCCTGTGTACAGCCATAAATACGTGGAACCTTACGTTATATATTTAACTGTTCTTTATCAATGATATTAATGAAATTAATTTCATGTTAAAATAGTTCAATTAGTAGGTTAACGTGGTATTATAGACGAACATTATCTTGCAACGAAATGCAACTGAACAGCGGGTTCTATTATTTTCTTTTATGATTACATCTATCATAGATGCGGATTAAGACTGCACGGGGCCCCGGCTGCGGGGGACCTAACCAGCCAGCGGTCCCTTGAAATAAAATGATTGTTAACAGCTAATATAAGACTAAATATTAAGAATGAAAGAAAAAACGATGACGAAGAAATAACTGTTTGAAGTGTTCGTGGTATGTTACAATTGAGTGCGAAAAGAAAAATTATATATTCCACTGCTGGGAATCGAACCCGAGACCGCTTGCATCACGCGCCTTTACTCTCTCCACACGGTCAGCGGAGCTTGTCTAAAAAGAGAAATTTTAACAATATAAACGCGGTGGTCAAAGTGTTAGTACGCTGCGGTACAAAAACAATTCTAAAATAAAAATAAAAATCGGTCACGGGTTCAAACCCCGGTTCTGGCACCCCTACGGGTAGATGATGCTCGTTAAAACCTTGGCTGGTAGTTCATCTAGGAGAAGGAAACTCCGAATACAAATCCTCCGCTGCCTTGCGGCTATACCTGCCTTGCGGGAAAGGCTAAGGGAGTAAACCCTGAAAGAAAATCAGGAATTGGAGCACCTACAGGCGGTCTATACATAAGACTTATGTACATACCGGCAGCTCCTGCGACGCCAATGGCAGCCAAGCTGCATCGACGCAAGTCGTTCCCTTGGTTACACCATTGACGTGGAGAGGGGGGATATGCTGTATGGGCAGCAGCTAATTCTCCATAATACCCGCCCAGGCTTGCATCACCTCTGGAGAGGACACTCCAGCGTCGCCGCAAGGTGTCGACAAAACACGGGAAGCAGCAGTTACCGGTTATAAGCCAAAGCTCAATTGACGTAGAGCTAGGCGCCAGGGGCTGCTTCCGACGGGGGGAGAGACTACCAATGTCTCACTGGACAGCTACCGCCCGCCTCAAACTGGGCAGCCCCCAGTCAAATAGGTGCTATCCCGTCATGGCCTGCCTTCTCCACTGGGTGCGTGGAGATTAGAGTACCACTCAACAAGTGGGCCACTAAGCCCTGCACCAAGAAATACAAAAAAGAAAAAGAAGACCCCAGCTCTTCGAATCGCTAGCTGGAACGTGAGGACTATGTGTCCCGGCATCACTGATGATCTGCAGTCCATAAACGACACACGGAAGACAGGAATAATCGATAGAGAACTTAAAAGGCTAAAGATTGACATAGCATGCCTTCAGGAGACCAGGCTCCCAGACAACGGTTCACTCAAAGAGGCCAATTACACCTTCTTCTGGCAAGGCAGACCGAAAGACGAACCTAGACAGCATGGTGTGGGTTTCGCTGTTAAAAACACTCTTCTACCATCCATTGAACCACCGTCATCAGGCACGGAGAGGATCCTCACTCTAAGACTCAGAACAACTGCGGGCCCAGCAAACATTCTTAGTGTGTATGCCCCAACACTCTATTCAACTCCGGAAGAGAAGGACCAGTTCTATGGAGCGTTAGACCAGGCAATAGCCGGCATCCACAAAGACGAGGCAATCTATCTCCTAGGAGATTTCAATGCTAGAGTGGGGAGCGACCACGAAGCCTGGCCCACCTGCCTTGGACTATTTGGAAGAGGAAAGTTAAATGAAAATGGACAAAGGCTTCTGGAATTGTGCTGCTCACGAGGCTTGTGTGTGACCAACACTTTCTTCAAGTGCAAGGATATACATCAAGTATCTTGGAGACACCCTCGATCCCACCAATGGCACCAGCTGGACCTCATTATCACCAGGCGTGCACAACTAGCTAGCGTCCTACTCACTCGCAGCTATCACAGTGCCGACTGTGACACGGATCATTCCCTTGTCGCCAGCAAAGTACGAATAATGAGGAAAAACTCGTACCACACAAAGAAAAAGGGAAGTCCACGCATCAATACCTCCTGCATGAAAGACCCTGCGATAGCGCAGCTGTTCAAAGACAAGGTGAAGGAAAGTCTCTCAAAGATGTCCCCATGCGTCACCATTGACTCCAAATGGACGCAACTGAGAGACACAATCTATACATCCGCAATACAAGCCTTTGGCAAAAAATCTCACAAAAACACGGACTGGTTTGATGAACATTGGGACGAGATGAAACCCGTCACTGAAGCAAAAAGGAAAGCTCTTATGGCTTACAAGGAAAAGCCTACACCTGACAATTTGCATGCTTTAAAAACAGCTAAGTCACTTGCCCAAAAGGTTGCACGTAAATGTGTCAATACCTACTGGCTTAAGCTCTGTTCCAGTATACAATCAGCTGCAGACATGGGCAATGCAAAAGTCATGTACGAAAACATCAAAAAGGCAACGGGCCCCTTGACGTCAAAAGCTGCTCCCCTAAAGTCCAAAAATGGAGAAATTATTCAAGACCAGGCAGCACAGCTAAAACGGTGGGTTGAGCATTATCTGGAATTGTATTCAACAGTTACCACAGTCTCCAGCACCGCTCTAGATGACATCCCAGATATGCCACTCATGGAAGAACTTGATGTCGTGCCCACACAGGAAGAGCTGAGCAAAGCAATTGACAGTCTAGCTTGTGGAAAAGCGCCTGGGAATGATGGAATACCACCAGAGGTTCTAAAGAGTGGCAAGACAGCTTTACTCCAACCATTGCACGAGATTCTGTCCCTCTGCTGGGAACAGGGCTACATCCCCCAAGACCTAAAGGATGCAAATATAGTGACACTATATAAAAACAAAGGTGATAGGAGTGATTGCAATAATTATCGCGGCATTTCACTCCTTAGTATTGTAGGAAAGACCTTTGCCCGCGTTATACTAAAACGTTTACAAAGCCTAGCATCCCGCGTCTATCCAGAATCTCAGTGTGGTTTCCGGTCCGGTCGGTCTACCATAGACATGGTGTTCTCCATACGACAGCTCCAGGAAAAATGCAGAGAGCAGCAGATGCCACTATACATTGCATTTGTGGACCTTACAAAAGCCTTCGACTTAGTCAGTCGCAACGGGCTATTCCAAATACTGGCAAAAATTGGATGTCCCCCTCACCTACTTGCCATCATCAGACAGTTCCATGAAAATATGCTTGGCACAGTACAGTTCGATGGAGCTAAGTCAGAGGCCTTCCCTGTCAGCAGCGGAGTTAAACAAGGTTGTGTACTCGCACCAACACTCTTCGCAATATTCTTCTCTGTACTTCTTCGATACGCATTCAAGGATAGCAGTGAGGGAATCTGGTTACATACCAGAGCTGATGGAGGACTTTTCAACACTGCCCGCCTCCGAGCCAAGACCAAAACGACGGATGTCCTAATTCGAGAGCTACTATTTGCGGATGATGCGGCACTAACAGCACATACAGAATCTGGTTTGCAACAACTCGTGTCAAGCTTCTCCAATGCCTGCAAAGAATTTGGTCTGCAAATCAGCTTGAAAAAGACAAACATCATGGCCCAAGACACTCGACCTCCTCCTACCATAAATATCGATAATGAAAACTTGGAGGTTGTGGACAGCTTCACCTACTTGGGATCCAAGGTCTCCAATACACTGTCCATTGAAGAAGAAATAAACAGCAGAATTGGCAAGGCAGCCGCAACAATGGCTAAACTAAATAAGCGGGTCTGGCAAAACACCAAGCTAACGGAGAAAACCAAACTGTGCGTCTATCGAGCCTGTGTCATCAGTACACTACTATATGGGAGCGAGACATGGACCACTTATACATCACAAGAGCGTAAGATTAACAGCTTCCATTTGAGATGCTTGCGCCGCTTCCTTGGTATTAAATGGCAAGAAAAAGTGCCTAATAGTGAGGTACTAACGCGTGCCAATACCCAAAGCATGTTCTCAATTCTTAGTGAAAGACGCCTGAGGTGGCTAGGACATGTCAAAAGAATGAGCCCCGGCCGCATCCCGAAGGACCTCCTATATGGTGAACTTGCTTCAGGAAAGAGGAAAACAGGTCGCCCACGCTTGCGATTTAAAGATGTCTGTCAAAGGGACATGAAAGCAGCCAAAATACATACAAGTGACTGGGAGTGTAAGGCAGAAGACCGATCTACGTGGCGCACAGTTGTCAAAGAGGGCGTCATAGTAGCCGAGGAGCGAAGAATGGAGGAGGCTGCAGACAGTAATATAAATTACACAATATTTGAACCACCATGTCATGTAGGTATTTGTTAGCGCATAATTCTGCGCTTGTCGAAATTTCACGCAAATACTGTCGTGGCGATATTGATAGATATATTATTCGGCCCAGAAGTGGTGTGTTCTTTTTTATGCAGTTTTCTTATAAAAGCGCCATTTGTGACACATACAGTTTAATTTTCCAAACAAATCGATAACTTTTTTGAGCCATCTTGACTTTTTGAAAGGTTTTGCGTTTGTTATAACAACCACTATGTAATCAAACAAATGTTGCGTGAATTCGTTAATTAAGACTCGAAATTAAGAATATTTTTGCTTTACATTGGTTTTCCCCTTTCAAAAAAAAAAATTGGCGGCAGTCGGAAAGGGCTTTATTTTTCAAATGCCAACAAATGCCGCCCTTAAGATGAGTGCCGCCCGTGGCGGACCGCCCCCTCCGCCCCCTAGCTACGCCACTGACCACGCTATTTCCCAGCCGTTCTTTCCTTTACTATTATCAGGTACCCTGTCCAAGCTGGATGGAGTCAGGGAGAATCTACCGAAGATTACGTTAGTGAACGTCACACACATTGTTTAAGAAAATAAAAGCCCCATCCTCTGCGGACAGGAGTAAATCTGCTACACATTATGTAACGAAGTAAATCTGTTATCTAATGTGCTAATTAAAAATGTTACTTGATTTAAAGTATTTGAGAACTTTTTCTGTATGTAATGCTCCTATAGTTTGTCAAATTCCAAAAATTTTCATATATTCGCTTCTTTGTCCTTCATTCACAGACTCAAATACAACGTGCATTTCATTAAGAAAAATTGGTTTAGAGCAGGACAATGATGGGTAGAAAGGATACTTATAGGTAGAGGAGTTAGAGGAGTCTATCTTCACTACAGTGCAATTATTCTTCCACGCAAAATTAGTGTTAATATGATTTTATTATAATCATTACTTTGCCATTTCTCTATTAGGAACTCGATAAAAAATATTTTTTAATACAAATTCTTCAGGTACTTTGAGCATGCCTTTGCCTAAATTATTCTTAGGAAATACTTTTTAAGAAAGTTAAATTTATTTTTATACTTTTTAGAGAGGTCATGGACAAGAATGTTTGTCTTAAATTTATGCTAGGATTTAATTATGCCCTTTTTTCATTTCTTGTGGTTACTAAGTTATTTAATTTAATTTATTTATTTATTTATTTTTATTATTTGATATGTTTCTCAAAACAGTTTTATTTCTTTACTTATAAGCCAAAGTTTTTGTTATTAAATAATTCAAAATTTCAAATATGGGTTAAGATAATTGTCATGAGGGATGAGACAAGATCTGAAAAAGTAAATTTTAGTTTACCTATTCACATCAGTCTAGCTTTACTATTGACTAAAAAAAATACATCCCCGTATAATATTAAGCGTTTGATCTTTAGCCAGGTCTGGTATCACGAAAATGTCATGAAGCAAGACATCAAACCGCTGGTAAGAAACAATCTTATCCCGCCCTTTTTACACCGGTCTAGTAATGACGTGAAGAAGCAAAAACCAGCTTTGTCTTGACTTATGTAATTAACCGAATTTGAAAGGTATTCGATTCCTTTCCACCGACATGTGAAGTCACAGATCACCTACATGAAGACCTCCCCTCCCCCACTTTTACTTTTCGTTGTTCAAAGAGATCGGGATTCACTGATGTGAATCGACGTTCATGCTGCGCCTGTTCGTGACTAGCTTCGATGCTGATTCCATCCCGTCTAGTGGAAAGTCAGCAAATGATCAGCGAGACGAGTGCGTTATGTTCACTACACAACTTCAAATCTCCGGTCGGTATCGATCCGTTGATAAAACGATTCACAGTTCCCTGTGCAAGTCAAAGGTTTGTAATCCGCAAAGGGCTTTCTTGTTTGCCCTGATCAAAGATTGCAGCCTCGTGGCATGATTCCCACTGTAGTAAGCACTTTTCCAAAGATAAATTTTAGAAATAGGACCAAATATGATTTTTTCTTGCCGTTCATGATTACATAATCATTATTTGTTTTGACATAGATTTTAAAAGCAGGTCTGAGAAACTCTTAATGAGATGAGGAAAACACTACGCCGTGATAAATATGCTACAAGCCTCAAGGAACTAATTCACGACAGGGTTGAAGGTCACGTTGAAATGTTATCATTTCATTGCTGACTTATGACGTCGATGTATTTAAAAAATGCGATACAGCAAGGTCACAGCATGGTTACGACCTAGTTAAAATAATATGTATCAAACAAGTTGTTTTTTCCCAGTGAATTTAATTTAGCAATAGAATTTAAAAAAACTGATCAATATTATCCATTATAAATTCCAAATTCACTAAGAAATCACCAATTAGCGTGAGGCTAGCCAGTAAATATTATTATGACTTTAAAATGTTAAAATGTGTTTACATAATTGAAAAAATATTTTTCATATATTTGACATTCAGATGAAGCTCCGGTCGTGATTTTTTACTTCTAATATTAAAAATGTTAGCATCAACATAATTTAAATGTCTAGACATGAGAGCCATGGAACACATAATGTAACAAATCGTGAAATAAAATTAATGCAAATATTGAACAAATGGCATATTTTCCTAATCTATTAATTAAAACAAAAGCTTATTGCAGCCTTTTTGATACCACATATATTTTTAATTTAACTTTGTTCTTGTTTCATGATATTAAAACATTTATACTCTTAGTCCACTTTTATTTTACCTAGTTTTATATTTGAAAACATTATTTAGCTTGTTTTTATTAGTTCTAATTTTATTACACTGGGAAAAAAAATTAAAAGAAAAACATGTTGTCTCTACCGCAGTCTGTCCCAGTTTTATGATGCTATTAAAAGACATATGATCAATGACATCATTGATTTCTTCTTAAGTCGATCTATTGGCCATATCTGGCCCAAAGTTATTCACCGATGTCCCTGCTCGCCTGGGCCAATGTTGATGAGTCCTAAGAGCATTACATTTACCGCACACCTCAATGAACATAAGTTTTTTTTTTAAGAAACTAACCCAAAAAACATACAACAAAATAATTAAATAAACAAAAAAAAAATGTAAAAAAAGAAATAGAGAGATATTATCAACAGATCTTTTTGACCAATAATGATTTTTGATCAAAGAAAAAAACAAAGATCAGGAGTTCTAGAGGTGTGCCTGTAAGGTAAGAGTTTTTGTAATTGATTTAAAAAAAAAGATCCCAAGTTTTTGTGAGGTTCCAATAATCCTATCTTAACCATTTCATCTGCTGTGAAGAGTTATCTTCTCAGTGTTAAACAATACCCACATCGAGATTAGGAGTAAGTTAGACTACGAGAAGAATTTGCTTTCATAATAAATGGAATAAACTTGTTTGTAGAATTGCCATCTATTTTATAAGCTGAGATTTTCCGGCTAACACTGGATTTAAAGAGTTTTGATATGATAGGATATGAATGTTTATTTAATACTTTTATGTATGTTATTATCTTTATGTAAAGCGCTGTGAGTCCAGGTCCTTACTGGGGTACACCGCTATATGTTTATCAATTTATTATTATTATTATTTTTATTATTATTATAATTATTTATTATTATTATTACTATTATTATTTGTTATTATTATTATTATTATTATTATTATTATTATTAGTTTTATGGTCTTTCCATATATAAAAGTCATGATTTATTTTTAAATCCCTTATATTAACATCGCCGTCTTGACGTGATCCCAACCGCCCGTCCGCGGAAAAATAAATGTGAAATATGACCCCCTTCCTATGATGCTATCGAGCTGAAATTTTTCACATAGGCTTGTGTCACCTAACAATGCATTGTTTCAAAATTTCAGATCGATCGAATGTGCCGTAATTAAATTAATGCACTTTTGGTGTATCTCTATGTAACTCTATGTCGCCGTCTGCTATTGTTCACCTCCACGTGTCACTGGAGTTCAGTCCATTCATAGATGACCACATCCACGTGTTTTAAAACAAGGGGAGCTCAGTCACGTTCAGCCTGTAAATGTTTGTCTCGAGGGGCGTATTATATGGAAAAGTAATCAATAGTTTAAATTATATCATATATAAATGATTTATAGTAAGAACAAATTGTTTTTACGAGTTATTTAATTTTCCATCAAAAGCCACACAAACAGATATTACTTCTCCTTGTCAGCTCCATATGATCCCCTTTGTTGCGCAATCTGAAGTTTAAATTATAAACAAGTGAAATTCTAAATAAAAGTTACTTCTTTCTAATATGGAAATTCACGTTTTAATTTCCCGAATGTATGTAATATAAAGTGTCTATTTACTGACTCAGTACTGTTGTGGCATTTTTAATCGGTCTTTGTTTGACATTGTGGATGGCGAATGAACTCAATTGGACAGGGAATTATTTTCTATAATACCAATCACTAACATAATTATCTTGTAATCCCCACACCCTCAAAATCATCAGGGTTTCTGTGTCATGTGAATGGCAGGGATGTAATGTGATCCTAAAACGGTCTTTTTAATAACGCCAAAAGTCACGTAACGGCATTTTTTTTTAAAGATTAAAATCTTAAGACGGTTTAAAAAAAATAAAAGTAACTGAAACTAGAGTTAATAATTATTTGAGTTTGAATTAAAATATAACTGAAAAAATATTTTTATACTAATGTTCGAATATATATATATATTTATATATTATTCAAAAATAATATATTCGGTTACGGTTACAGTTTTTCCTATTCCATAACAAGCTACTGAGTCACATTAGCAGGTGCTTCTGTAACAGAGTCAAAGAAAACATAGTCTTATAAAGGTTCGGATGGTAATCGTATGCCTACATGATGGGTTTTTTCTAGTTTATAGCTGACAACTGTTGTAATTAACCTTTTAAATCAAATAAACCGTCAAGGACTACCCTTACTTAGTGAACACATCCCCTAGCATTTATTTTTGTTATAGTTAGTTATAGTAAAATTCATTCAATGATTGAAATATTTTTTTTTTAATTTAAAACCCCCAAAAATACGAGGTGTTTTTTTTTAAAATATAGAATTGTGGGGATAAGAGTGGAGACATGTGTGAGTGGGGAAGGATTAGATCTAAACAACACTGACACGTCCCAATCGATGACAAAAATGTGCGGCATATATTAAAGCCAAAGCTACGGTCATTTCTGTCATTTCCAGCCCTTCCTAGTAATCAGCGTTGTGTAGGCCTACTATTTTCCTTACTTGAAATATTCAAAGAACCAAAATCTTCTTTTTAACATCATTTTTGTTTCATGTTACAAAAAAAGTGTATCACAATACATTGTAGATTGTTGGGACCGTGTTTTATTTTCGTTTGACAGTTATTTCTTTTAAAGCGTTTTCACGTTAAACGTATTTCATAACATACATTTCAAACAAAAAGTTTTAATTTAATTTAATAAATTATTCGCGAGCCGAAATGTGAACACAGAAGAGCCGCAGTTCGACCACCGTTGTTATAGACATTTCAGCATCATTTTCACGGGTAACATAGGGCAATTTTACTACCCGGATAATTGCTCGGCAACGGGTACCCGGAAAATTCCGGGTATCCGTTGACAGAACTAATCCTAGTGCGGCACATTCTGTTGCAAATTGGCTCTACATCTGCCGGCGTCAAATCTGCCGTTAAAATGAAATGTTTATTCCGCTGCCATCATACTTTCAGTCGATTGGAAATATCCAAACGTTCAATATAATAAGCAATGCAAACCCCGTCATTTAACCCTGATGCTAATTTGCAAATGTCACCGATCGTGTAGCGTGATGAGGTGCCGTGGAGAAAGCGAGGTCAAGAGATTCGGATCAGTGATTCGGCCAATCTGATTTTATTTCTGCCACCATGGATCGACTATTGTCTAGGAAGGTGATTAGGGAATATCCCGCATTATTCTCGATGGCCTTGGGTTTTATTGTTAAGAAGTGTTCAGCATGGATTCTAACGGAATTGGCATCACTGTTTAGAGCATCATTTGGCACGTAAGGGTAAAAAAATCCATACGTTATATTCTTTACTCTCTACTATTCGCTAAAGAAGGCATTTTATTTAATTAAAAGTTCGATGTTTTGTAGCGTAAATTTCCAGCTTTTCCAATACTCATTTTTTTAAAATTTCCATATGTCCATAACAAGGGTGGCCAAACTTTGGCCCTTTTCAGTTCACATTGCGACTCGCAAAAAATTACGAAATTAAAACTTTTTAAATTGGTACAATACTAAATGATTTTTTAAAATAAAATATTGGTACAATACTAAATGATTTTTTAAAATAAAATATTGAACAAAACAACACGTTACAAATAATTTTGACTTGATTCAAATTAAAAGTTGAAATGCGTGATTGATTTCTGATTTTTTTGGTGATGTAAAATAGTAAAATTATGGTATGGAATGTTTCAGCAAGGCACTACTTTGTACTTTTAGTAAAGAAGGTCTCATTTCAACTGTGTCAAGTTATGCCATCGTTTGGGATATTGTTCATGCTAAACAAATTTATAAAGAAGCATGTAAAGGACGCAATGTCAATATTAGATCCAAATAATTCCAGATTTCTGCGACTTTCAATGCGAAAAAAATTTAATAAATAATTAAATCATAACAGATTTTTTTTTTACTGCTAGTGAGATCGTGACCCATAGTACTTCAATGGGAATCTAAAAAACGTTTTAAATTTAAAATAAGCTCTTTTACTACATGCCTGGCCACCACTGGTTTATAGCATACCGCGGTTCAAACCTTATTTCCCCTTTTATTATTATTACAAAGCATATAAACGAACCTTCATCCAAAAAATAAATATTTAAAAATGATAAACGTTCTAATATTTTCAACTACAGATCTATTTACCGTGTTAGACAATAATGTTTTTTAAAGCCCAAGTCTAGTCCTCCTTGACTTGTTTGAACACGACTAAAGAAGAACGTTAAACAAATACAATTTATCAGTTCTCTTGTCATCCAACTACCACAAGTGACATCATCCAAGATTTGCATTTTAAACATAAAAACGTCTTCATGTAAACAGTTGCTATCTTTCCGGAAATTTACATTTATTGTGTGTAAAAAATAACTTGTCTGTAAAAATTTATTCAATCAAAAAAGAAAAAGTTGTTATAAACAATTATTATTTTGAACTTTATTTCCTTCTTACTATAAATCCTTTATATATAATACATAACTAACAGAATGTTCATTATGATACGCATCGCACGACAATCAAAAAATACTTTTTAAAAAGTTATGTCTCAAATATATAAATGATTTATAGTTAAAAAATAATTTTTACCTGCCTGCTAAATTTCAGCTCGATTCGCTCACGAGAAAAGGGTTATAAAAACAACATGTTTAATATTGTTCGCACCGCGAGACCGATAAGCAATAAATAGCATTTACATTTGCAGGTCGGGAATATATTTTTTTTAAAGTATCGTCAATGTAATGAGCTCTCTCTCTCTCTCTCTCTCTCTCTCACACACACACACACACACTCTCTGTTGCTCTCTCTCTCTCTCTCTCTCTGTCTCTCTCTCTCTCTCTCTCTATCTCTCTCTGTCTCACACTCTCTCTCTGACTCTCTCTCTCTCTCTCTCTCTCTCTCTGACTCTCTCTCTCTCTTTGTCCGAACTCTCCCCTTAAATCATTGTTTCACCCGCAGGTGTTTGATTCTTTTCTGTCCCCCTTTGATTAACCCTCGACTCAAATTTCCTCCTGCTAATTCTTTCCCCTTTTTTGTCCGTGACTCCACTTACAAGATACACTAATAAATAACTCACCCTGTAGGTACCTTACTCGGTCCCGTGTTGTCTCCTAAACGTTCTCTTTCTTGGTATTTCCCTTGGTCCGCATACAATTGACGCTAATAACTTGCTCACTTCATGCCTTCTATGGGGATTTCCCTGATCCTGGCGGACTCCGAATTCCTCATTTGTTAACTTTATGCTATTCAGACAACCCAACAATGAAGATAGAGAAGGGCTGGGGGGGCGGGGGGAGTGTCTAAGTCCTTCTGTGAATATCCTAACTTCTGAGATACCTTATTTTACAGTAATTACCCTATGCTTTGGGGTACACTGCCACACTTTAAAAATACGGAACATTTTATTGATTAAGAATTAAAAATTAACTGTCCGTTTTGTGTTTGTGTATGCATGTCAATCTTCTTCTGATTCTGCGTTCTCAGAATCTTTTGAAGGAGGATTTAGACCACCAGCCCTATGCCTATATCTGTGATGAACTGCGCTATGTCAATAATATGTACGTAATTCTAAAATTAATTTTTCATATCAATTTATAAAGTCCGTTATTCTCTTTATGAGATTTATAATTTGGTTTGTGTTTGGTATTACTGCAAATGAATTTTATCAACTTATGCTGCAACGATGTAATAATAATAATAATAATAATAATAATAAATTGATAAATTTATATAGCTGTAAATACTAAACTGGGTGAAGATTGAGGCTATCTCGTGGCACTATTGTTTTTATGTAGGGGGGCACCTTTGTAAATTTTTAAAGGGTACTTATCATTGGTAGTTGTAGGCATTAATATCAATGTCATCACTCAACCTGGGTCCATCAGTGTGAAACCCCTATGTTGGGTAACTCTTGGTTATTTTTAAAAAAATGCAACATTTAGTCTTAAAATAATGATCATTTTAATGTCGAAATTAAATGATTAATATTATCCGGGGTAAAAAGTAGAATATTGTCACGGCCAGATGTTATGGTGTGAGAATGACTGAGCGTAGTTGTAGGGTGAATGGATAAACAAGGCTTGAACACGAGTTCACGTGAATAGTTGTGAACTGGGTGTTCTCGTGGGGAGTGTAGAGAAAGATCATGTGAGAGGTAGAACGAGTTTTAGAGAGTGTGATATAAGCAGGCAGGGGGGCGACTGGAAGAGTGGACAATTGAGTGTGGACCAGGACGCTCGTGTTTTTGAAGGCGTTTGATGTGGACTGACCGGAAACTGATGAAATAGCACAGAGTAGAGAGTGAGACGAATAGTGTGGATTATTTTTTTATAGCTGTTGCAAACTGCCATGGACATATTTATTGATGCAAATAAACTCATCTATATTGAATTCAAGTCTTGTGATGATTGCTTAGGCCACACCCTGTAGGGTGCTATGATTATATATATATACTAGCAATTTACCCGCGCTTTGCTTCGGAAATTAGGATTTCAGTTAGCGTTGAGAATTCGCGTAACACCAATTCAAAGCACCTATTGATTTTAATCTGAATCAAGATGGATATACTAAATATATTAACTTCAACCGTTAAGGCTCCTACCTACATTGAAAATTGGATAAATAGTAATGAGTCTGTTTATAATATAAGAAAAACAATATTTGGTCCCCCGGTCCCCCATTTTTAGGAATTTTAACATTCTTTTTTGCCATTTTTTGTCAGGAGATTGTACTCAACAATTTCCCAAAGTTTCATGCTTCTACCTACACGGGAAATTGACAAATTAGTTATTTTCAGTTTCTACATAGTATATATTTATTGGAAAAAACTGCATTTGCGCTCCCGGTCCCCAGTAAAGGATATTTCAAATATTTTCAACCTGCTACCATCGTGAATGTGAATTTAGCAACCCCCCAACGTTTTATGTGTCTACCTACACGGGTAATAAGTGACTTATAGATTTTGAATTTTTTATAAATCTCATATATGAAAAAATACGTTTTTGGGGCCCCGGCCCCCATGAGTGTGTATTTAAAAATTATTTTACACCGAATTTCGTCGTGAGATGGTACTTAACATATACCCAAAGTTTCATGCTCCTACATACACGGGAAATCGGAGAATTAGCGATGATTCGGTTTTTAATATAAGAAAAATTATTTTTGGGCCCCTGGTCCCCATGAGAGGGATATTTAACATTCTTTTTTGCCAATTTTTGTCGGGAGCGTGTACTCAAAAAATTTCAAAAAAACGTTTTTGGGGCCCCGTCCCCTATGAGTGGGAAATTTAACTCTTTTTTTTTTCAATTATATATGGGAGCATGTACTTAACAAATTTCCAAAGTTTCATGCTTCTACCTACACGGAAAATAGGAAAATTGGTGATTTTCAATTTTTATAGAGCCCATATAAGGAAAGAAATGTTTTTTGGCCCCCGCCGGAGATGAGCGAGTTTTTTTTTTTTAAATTTCGCCAATTTTCATAGAGAGAAGGTACCCAAAAACTTCCCAAAGTTTCATGCTTCTACCTACACTGGAATTTAGAGAGTTAGTGATGAGTCGGTTTTTAATATAAGAAAAAGTATATATGGGCCCTGGTCCCCCATGAGAGGGAATTTTAACATTCTTCTTGCCAATTTTCGTCGGGAGCGCGTACTCAAAAAATTTCAAAAGTTTCATGCTTCTACCTATACGTCAAATAGGAGAATTAGTGATTTTCAATTTTTATATAGCTCATATAAGGAAAAAAACATTTTTGGGGCCCTGGCCCCCATGAGTGGGAAATTTAACTCTTTTTTTCCAATTATAATTGGGAGCATGTACTTAACAAATTTCCAAAGTTTCATGCTTCTACCTACACGGGAAATAGGAAAATTGGTGATTTTCAATTTTTATAGAGCCCAAATAAGGAAAAAAATGTTTTTTGGCCCCCGGCCCCCCATGAGCGAGATTTTTAAAATTCTTTTTCGCCAATTTTCGTTGTGAGAGGGTATCCAACAACTTCCCAAAGTTTCATGCTTCTACCTACACGGGAAGTTGGAGAATTAGTGATGAATGAGTGAGTGAGTCAGTCAGGGCTTTCACTTTTATTAGTATAGATATCTGTGGTAAAAGGTGGACTCAATTCCCCCTAGACAACGAGTCCGCCACAAATATGAGATTAAAAAAAAGTTTGGATATTTTTATTATGCCGACCTCATAGCGTAGCACGGGTATTGCGCTTGTACATTCCTAATTGTATTTCCACAACTGAACTGACACCAATACATACGTTAATGAAATGGATGATCACTTAGGTTTAATGGGTTTTTGAAATGCTTAAGCAGGACCGATTATACTCGAAACGTAATAGCAAAAAGAAGATAATAATGTATAACCTACTTGTGTCATCCGTCAGTGATGACAGCTTTCAATTGATTCAACCACAGTGCTTTAGAGCCAATGGCTCACTGATGACTCACTCAATTCTCGCATGTAATTGAATTTCAGGCTTGGTATGAAGCGATTAGTTGAATACATTTTTGCTTTGTAGCAAAGGGTCGATCCGCGATATTAGGTATGGGGAGAAGAGGGTGGACTGTAGATATTTCCTATAGATCAATGGATTAGACTGACAGAATGGCATAATACGGTACTCCGACCAAGACATGTAGCTCGAGGACATATTAGTGCGTTATACATTTAATTGAGTTTCCATGTAAATGATGTGTACCAACACCAAAATAAATCACACTCACGGTACCAGTCACGGCTGACGTGCCACATAGCAGCTGTAGGCGATTGTGCATAATGTAAGTTGTAATACAAAATGCTATGTGAAGACCTTTTGGTGAGCCTTGTAAACAAATGATCACACTTGTTTTACCTTCTAACAAGATTTTCTGCCTTGAATTTATAATGGAACAAATTTTACAAAGTGACATATCGAATATAACCTCATAGATCTACGGCATATAGAGAAGGTGCGCAGGGGGTTGTCTACCACAGGCACCGTTAAAAAATGAAACTTAAATGACTAGTTTGTTTGTTTTTAAATGGATAACATTGCACAATATCCTCTTTTTGTATACTGTTTCGACCAGAAAAGACCAGGATCGGTGTCAAAAACTACTGCACTGCATTTAAAAGTATTCAATTAAACTTCATCTAAATATTTGCTGAGCATTCTTTTTGGGGATGGGTTGTTTCAAGTTCATAAAAACCTCCAGCCCCTACAATGAAACTATTTTAACCCACCAACCCCTCCCTGGCCACGTCCTTTATCAGTATCTAAGTCATCTCTGGAAAAAGTTGATTAAAACAACCTCCAAGACATGACTTGCAGATCAAGTGAACATTGGGGTAAGTGACCATCAGGGCTTATGCCCTTTGGCCAGTGCAGAGAACGCGCACACTCTCTAACATCCTCTTGCTGCGTCCATTCGGTTTACAATGTTTCTTTCTGTCAACACTAATTACCTGCTTCAAAGTGTTGTGGGATTTAGATGGACTGCATAGTATTTGAATACGGCTTTAATTTTATTAGTAAGGATTTATCTATTTAAATTCCTTTGTATATACATTATATGTATTCTTTTTATATGGAGATCTCGATGTTCAGTAGCACGAGGCATTGCAAGCAACCAGTGAGGAGGACAACATTAATGAACTTGCTAGAATAAATTTTGAGGATTGTTGATTGTTTGTTTGTAATCTATCATACAGAATAGGACTGGGAGAAAGCTTTTCAATAGAATACAAGATTATCGTATGATAAAAACAGTAAATTGAAGCGTTATTAAAAGACTAATACACAAGTAGATTCGTGGTATACTTTGTACTGACGACAGCAGCAGCCGAAACGTCTATTTGTGGTTTAGTCTATCAATAAAGCTCTAACTAACTGCTTTTATCACAATATTCTTTTATGAATCTTGTGTTATAGTTAATTTACCAATATTTCAATTACATAAACCTCCTCTGTATTACTCCGGACCGCTCAACAGTTTTTTTTTCAGAGTTCATCATACAAACCTCTACTCGTATACATGAGTGATGAGTTACAATGGATTGTGTCATATGGCTTGAAAGATTTATTTTCTAAGAAAACTTTGTGGTGAATCTGTACTTTTTCGTCTCCTTTTTGTGGCATGATTTTCCACACAAAAAAAAATCACTTTTAATTTGATTGAGTCTAGCCTGGTGTTAAAGTTTCTCGGGGATATTTTATGTGAAATTGTCTATAACCCACTCTCTTTACTAGTAGTTGATGTATCATTTATATCATACTGCGCGTCTGATCTTTAGTTCTGGTTAAATCTGTTACTTGACTTCCATTGTCCAACGCTTTGATTGTTTGATGATGATCGTCTAACATTTCGTACCTTTCAAACATGTCAATCACTGCAGCTTGTCTTCTCAGTTTTATAAGCTTAATGTGAGTGTGTATTCACATATGGCTCAATGAATAGGTGGGTCTTGGTGTCCTAAAATGAAATGGAACTTTTGCTTTTTTTTTCTTTTCCTACACTGTCGTGGTGCTTATTGACTGTAATGCAAAACTTTATTCCATTATTTCTCATACATTTTCCGGCTACCCCTAGTACATTGCGATCTTTGGTACCAGCCAGTATTGAACAAAGTTTTGTTTTCAAGAGTTATACGTCCTCTTTCAAAGATCGAATGTACCATCTAATTGGACACATTAGTTTTGCATTTCAAAGACTTGGTGCTCATTTTAAATGTGTTTTTTTTTTTACAGCACATCAAGTGTTCAGTCGCATATATCATTACGAAATGTGTTTAGCCAAATTAAAAACTTTCGAAGAATCTCTGTAATGATGATTGATTTTCAGAAGAAAATTTTCGCCACAATTTATCACATGAATTCTGCAGTGCCACAAAGATGTTTGTGGTTTAGTTTCGTATTTTCTTTAAAGGCTATTTAGGATCATTTGACTCAGGCAGAATAATGAATAACCCGTTAACTGACCAGCTCTGAAACTCGGAATGTGTTGAAAATAAAATTGCCGACAGTTTGCGATCTAAGAATAAATTGTTGATAAAAAGATGTTTAAAGCTGCAGTGCCCAAAGCTTCAATAGCTATTAGTGCCATGGCTGTTTTGTGATGTCTGCTAATTGGGAAAATTCACAGTCTGGATAGAATTGGTGATAATAAACAAGGGACACTAAACAATGTGGAAAACTGTGGATTGTGTGGAATTTTTTTAAAAAAAACTTTCGGAACAAGAAATCTCAGGATAAGCCAGATTTATTTTTTCCTCTTGAATATTTAATGTAGCGAAAATTGGGCTGATAAAAATGGGTTGGGACAGAAATCAAACCGCGTAGGAAAAAAGAATAATTAAATAGTTTATTGGTAAGCCTTAAATAGACAATAAAAACATGAACCTTAATGGCAAAACAAAAGTCTTCCCCGGCGACCAGACATAAATAAAGAGACGTGAATAAAGTGAAAGTTAACTGCAGTGAGTAGTGCAGGTAGACACCAGCTAGAAAGAGGGCAGGAATTTTAGGGCATATCAATGACCAGGCGCATGGTCACTCCCTCATAGACAACTTGATCCCCTATATAGGTAAGCAAAATCAGCCCGTCAAATAAGCTTAACAAAGGATCCCACCTATAAAGACCAATGAGATTAAGTCCCCTACAATAGGGCCCCAGTCAATATGATTGCTAACTATGGCTCCCGAAAAAAAGGACAAAATTGACGTGACGTGAAATTAAAGTCACACCTGAAAGTTACCTTGCGTGGTCAAAGATCACCCAGGCCAAAAATTAGTGATCAGAATGCATCAGAGATGACCCATGAGTATGGTACAATGAATATTTGCCTTGGTACTTGGTTTGTTGTTGCTGTTTATCTTATTTTATCTGTTACAGACTCTCCTCCTATACAGATGTTTATTGCGTACCACGCTTAACATTGGTTTATGTTTAGTCTTACATTTTTATTAGAGTTTTAAATGTTGATAGTGTTGGTTTTCCCGGTTTCCTCAAGCAATCCATTTAACGTTTAATTACTGACAGTAAGAACGAGAAGTTGTATAGGCTATGTTTGTTCTTGCATACGCAATTAGAAACCAGACTAGTCTAATCGCTTGAAAAGTTTTTTTTATATTTTTTTATTTTTTTTTTACAAAAGGAAAACATTGGTATTTGATTATCTAAATAGCACATTCAGCGTTTAACAACTGTGCCGTAATGTTTATCATATAAGCCAATGAGCAATTTAGAAAATGCCATTAAGTTAAACCTTTCGACGTTTTATCAAACATTGTTATGTCATTAGTTTATAAATTTATTGATATGTTTTCTTACAATGCTATTATACATCAGAACCTGTAACTGGGGTCCTTTAGTGCCGTGAGATCACGTGACACACTCGACTCTGTAAAACCAATTACTGTTTATAATTAGATTGAACGTTAAGATCTTTCTTGAAATCGATCTAGTCACCAAACCCACTTAAACCTTCCAAGAAAGTGACTTATCTTTCAAAATCGATCACCGAGTTCTTATCACAGCAGGTCATCTTCAAGTATATCTGCCAGTTACCTCGCTGTCAGAGCTCATGTTTCTGGCACCATTAGTCCAAGTCATCAGCAGTTATCACGCTACCATCTTAGATCCTCGCAGAGGTCTCCTTTAACCATCCCCCTTTTTGCTTACTCTAGAATCAAGTCCTATGTCTAGTCCGGGGTTCGGCAAACCTGTGGTTCTTTTTATGTCAAGATGGGGCTCTCCAGTTCGTTGTGAAAATATTAATAATTATATTATTTTATTTTCAAAATTCGTGTTAGAGCCTCTTTAAAAATTGGGAAATTTTCTAAAGAGTAATTTTTGGCTCTTCCTTCTCAAAAGGTTGCCGACCCCTGGTCTAGTACAATGGTTCTTGTCTCCTGCGTTCAACTAAATTGTCGATTAGAACATTAACTCCTCGGCTAATGCATGTATTTGTACACTGACTCCTCGCCTAATGCATGTATTTGTACACTGACTCCTCGCCTAATGCATGTATTTGTACACTGACTCCTCGCCTAATGCATGTATTCGTACACTGACTCCTCGCCTAATGCATGTATTTGTACACTGACTCCTCACCTAATGCATGTATTAGTACACTGACTCCTCACCTAATGCATGTATTTGAAGTGAAATAATTGACTCAATGTAAGCAATATAATGTTAAGAATCTATTAACAGTTATTGATGGTTGTGATGATGTCTTTCCTCTATTCCCAAAAATGTCCATTTTGTGATTTCGAAATAAATTACTAAAATTTTCATTAATTCGAAATACCGTAATTTTACAAACAAATGATCTTGAAAGGAGCTGCAGAGATATGGGGGTAAAGATGTATCTTTCTTGATGAGGTCATATGAACAACGCAAACCCTAAATGTCTTCCTACCTTTCTGGGTAAATGAAAGGTTCACGTCTAAGGTAAAGTATAATACAATTTAACTGTGAAGACTCCCCCATTTTCTTTGGTAAATTTGTTTGTAAATGTTTACACACCGTCGACGCGTGGAGTGAGGTCTGACTGAATCAGGTTCAAAGGTTGTTATCACGTCTCAAGTTTCACTACTTAAGTCGCTATTGTTCACGCCTTGTGTTTACGGTGTTAGAGAGTAGACGCAACAGATGGCATCATGATGTCATCAGCGTCAAGTGATAGAATGAAGTTTTGTGGGGGTTTTTCTGACGTGTATTTTTTTTAAAAAAAAACTTTGATTACTTTCTAGGGCTGTGGTCGGGAAACCATGGCTCGTGCATCTAGCTCTCGGACAAAAGTTCGGGTATATTTTTTGTAAGGTTAAATCAGACTCCTTTGATCTGCATATTAATTGCATATAATAAACAACAGAACAATGATATTTAAAAGAATTCAGAGACATAATTATTATACTTTCAGTGTTGAAATTACACAAAATACACACAATTACTTTTTAGTTTTAAGAAAATGGTATTGCTCTCACAGAATTACTTTTCAAAACGTGTGGTGTAAATGGCTCCCAGACAAAAGGTTTCCAGACCCCAGTTTTAGGGTGTCAAACTTGTGGAGAATCTGCGCCCCACCCCCTCCCGGTCCTACTTTCCCAATGAAAACCCAAGATTTTTCTACATAACTGTCTAATAGTTTACATAATTTTGCCTTTTTTTTTTACAGACATTGTTGGTGGCAGAAATATTAAATAAAATTTTGGAATCAGTTTATATTAAATTATTTACTGATATAAATTTATGAATTAGTTTATGTTAAATTATTTACTGTTATAAATCTTGACCTGTAGAAACTTTTCAAACGAGTTTTTTGTTTAAAGCAGGTGCACAGCGATGTAACATCAGATCTGTGGCGTTAAATGGCGCCATGAAGGGGAAAAGGTTTAAGTATATATATTAGCAGGTGTCTTTGATTATAAACAGGGTGGTGCTAAAGAGAAACACTGTTTTTATTATTTCTAGAAGGCCAGAGAAACCAATTCGAGATATGATATATTTAACACCTTTTAACACTACCCACCACATTCAAGTCTAATTCACCTTTATGTATTAAAGTAGATGGGGTTTTTTTTTTCGTTTCTCCTTTAAAAAAAAATCTCAATTAGATCTTGCTTCTAATACAAACAATGAACAGACATCGTGTGCACTCACACACCCCAAATAGAAATAAAGTACTACATAGCAAGTAGGTCAAAACTGACCACCATTTACCTAATTCTCATCTCAGTTTTAACATACTTTATCCAGTTGAGCTAAATCTGTGTAAACGTGCCCATCCCGGGTGACATCACCAACCATAATAATCAGTAGGTCAACACTGACTCCCACTGACTCTTGAACTACTTATGCGGATAATCTTATGAATGGAAGATTAGAGGTTCATCGAGTCTGCAAGGCGGTCTCCTTAAAGACCTAGTAACAGGACTCCAACAACTGTTCATCGTCGGGTGGCATTTATTTAGTCACGACACACGACTGAAAGAATTACCGTAGCTCGAGCTTGCATCAGTGCACGCTAACATATGAGTATGAGTTTAATCTTTCGTTTGTCAATTATTGTCAATGTGCTTCACGTGCTCCCTGAGATTTTTAGTCGAATATTCAAATTACTGACAACTCCCAAGTTTTGTGAACAGTGTTTTATCCTTTAACAAGATACGCCTCGCGGCGTAGCATACGCCGCTGACTTCCTCGTGGATAGTGCAAAGAAAGCGGGGAAAGAACGGACACAGCACAAAGAAATCAAAATAACGTGAGTGAACGTTGAGACATTTTTGGCACTGTTTTTCGTACCTACCGCGTGCAAGGCGGTTGTGATAACCACTACTCTATGGATCACATGTTGTTTTGTGTAAAAACAACGCAAGTTAACACAGGAACAATTGTTGGTCTCAAGACCCCAGCGAGGGTCATTCGTTATACACATACTCACATACTCAATTTGGTGAATTATATCAAAAGTAAGGCTTGCGGGAAATAACGATTAATTTGTCAATTATTTTAACAATTTTTAACGATTAAATTATTTTTTTAACAATTAATCGAACCATCATCTACAAATTATTAGAAGTCAGAAAGAAAAAAAATTACTAAAAATATTGCGGCCGATAAATGATAAATTTCCCGACGATTACACCAACATTAAGGTTTTAAACTATAGACTGACGGGAATGTTCAAAATGTTGATAAAGTTTGCCTACCATGGTTCTAACACTTCGTCTACTGATCAAACCAAATGAAAAGCGTATTAAGCTAATGGCAGTAATTGAGTCTGACTCAGAGAGAGAAAATGACGACAGCTCTTCTGGGGAATTACTGTGTTACAAAATGGAGATGCCAGTTCCTGAATCCATTAACCCTCTACAATGGTGGAAACTTAATGAATGTACATTCTCTGTTGGGTTGAGCCGTTAGGCTCTTAAAACCCGGTTCAATTTTTCGCAGGCGAGCCTCAACATTCGGGCATCGCCGTAGAGGTAGTCCTCTGCAGGTGTTGCAACTACACCATCTAAAGCCCCGTCCAACTCGGGGCAACACTCTAGCACGTGGGCCACCGTCTCCTCCGGGCAGCCGCACAATCGACAGGCCAGTTCCCTTCTGTTGTCAAACTTGTATAGGTAGCTTCGTATGGGACAATGGTCCGTCCTCATTCTAGTTATGAGTGACTGACTACTACGATCAAGTTTCCACCAGGCATCGCTTTTGCTCGGTCGCGGCATTTTCTGGTATACCTTTCTGGCCGTATTCCCATTTGCCCAGCCCTCAAGCCATTTCTCTCGGAAATGGTCTTTTAGCCACGACTTGACCCCCAGTTGGGTCAAGGGCTTGTCGGGTTGGGGCTGAGCTGCGCCTGCCCTGGCCAGTGCGTCGACCCTGTCTGATTGGGCCGTTCCGCAGTGTCCAGCCATGAACTGTAGGACTACTCTGCCGCCACGTGCCAGGATGTCACCTACTGTGTCCAGAATGGCACTTACTATCTTGGCCTCCAGAGAGCTTCGACTCAAGGTTTCGAGCGAAAACCGAGAATCGGTGAAGACCACGACAGTCAGGAAATTCTTTCTCTTAGCTAGACGACGGCGCACTTCCTTCAAACCCCTGTGGATCGCGTCCAGTTCGGCTTCGTGACTACTGTTCGTAGATCCACACGGTCCCGACAGCTCAACGCTGTCAGGTCCTGGTTGGGGGTATTGAATTAGTACACCGTATCCACTTTTGCCATCTCTTAAACGTGAGCCGTCCGTGAAGACTTTTACCACGCTGTCTCCATAGGCCTCGATTGTGAGCAGAGTCTCGTCTCGCAGGAGCTCGACGGGACTGGCCCGTGTCACCGCGGTATTTCCCAGTGTCAAACGTATTTCAGGCGGGTCAAGGCTTTCATGTGGTCCTCGAGCAGGGACCAGTTGCATTCGTTCCCTGTGCTTGGGTAGGGGGACTGATTCTTCAAGTTCGTGGACCGCGTCCATAAAGGAGGGTCTCTTCAGTCTTGTCCTCTTAACCCATCGGTCTTGTAGTTGATAGCAGGGTTCGTCATGCTCCAACCTACGGTATCGCTCCACCGTAGTCATGATTGCCTTTTCTCGCCTTATAGCCAAGGGTTCTACGTTTGACATTATTTTTACCTCGGCGGTGGGTGTGGTACGTAACGCCCCGCATACGAACCGTAGAGCTTGGTTCTGTATTCGATCCAGGCCCTCTAGAGCCGTACGGCTCGCAAAGGCCTGAACCGGGAGGCTGTAATCAATAGCACTTCTCACGCTACCAAGATAGAGAGCTCTTAGTAGTCTTGCGTCCGCTCCCCAACTCGTGCTAGCCAGTTTCTTCACCAGGGACAATTTAGCTGTGGTCTTGGCGCATAATTCACGTACATGGTTATGCATCTGGAGTTTCTGGTCCAGCTTTATATCCAAGTACGTTGGTGTCCGGTCCCAATTTAGCCTCTTCCCGCATATCTGAAGCACCACCTCATGCTTCAGAGCGTTCCGTCCATTAGTGAAAATGGAATGGACCGTTTTTTCCGTATTTACTTCTAGGCGCCATTGGCTGGCGTATTTTTCAATACGGTTCAGAATTAGTTCAGATCATGCTGCAGCCGGTTCTGCAGTGTTGCGACGTCCTTTCCCGAACTCCATATAACCAGATCGTCAGCAAACATGGCATTTTGTGACTCGAGTATGCCTTGTAGGTCGTGGACGTAGGCTAGGAACAATGTACAGCTAAGCGCCGAGCCCTGTGGGAGCCCGTCTTCCAGTCGTGCCTCGCTGGATGGCGCTTCTCCAAGCCGTGTCTTGATCGTTCGGTCCGTGAGGAACGATTTTACCCAGCTGTACATTTTAGCAGTGACACCTAACTGCTGTAATTTGTATAGGAGCCCTCCACGCCACACCTTATCGTATGCTTGCTTTAGATCGAAGAACACCGCAACTGTGTGGTTCTTCATCTGGAGTTCGTTTGTCATGGTCTGAATTAAGCGTAATGCTTGGTCCATCGGGTTGCGTCCCTTGCGGAACCCACCCTGTGCCTTCGGAATGCTTTTGGTTTTCTCGAGGTACCAATAGAGCCGCGCGTTCACTAACCGTTCTGCTACCTTTCCCACACACGACGTGAGGGAAATGGGCCGGTAGCTGGACGGGTGTTCGCTAGGCTTCCCTTCCTTACGTATTGGGGTAATTATGGCCTTTTTCCACACCTTCGGCAGTGTGCCTGTAGTCCAGGTTTGATTGATAAAACTCAATAGTTTTATTCGGCCTGTCTTGTCCAGATGTTTGAGCATTTCATTGTGAACCTTGTCTGGCCCTGGTGCTTTGCCAGCTTCGCATTTGTTGAGCGCGGTTTGCAACTCTGTCATCGTGAAAGGTGCTTCGAAAACCTCGAGTTGGGGGCCCCTGCTTTGTCTCCTGGAGCCCTCCTTTCGCATTTGGTCGATAGTTTGGCTAAAGTCCGATCTGGCGCCTTTTTTATTCACCTGAGCAAAGTGTTTATTCAGCGCCCGTGCGCGCTTTGTTTCACTTGCTCGTTGGCCCTTTGTCGTCGTCAAAGGGTTGGGGTTTTTTAGCTTTACCAGCACCAGATAATGCATCGATTAGCCGCCAAACTTTTCTACCATCTACAAGGTCGAGTTTTTCGCACGTATTGACCCACTTGGCCTTCTTCGCCTTTTCGAGAGCAGCACGGACTTCGGCAGTCAATCTGTTGTACGCCCTACGAGCTTCGGGCGTCTTCAGCTTGGCAGCTTTTTTCCGTGCTTTCGCTCTTCGTTTTACCAAATCATTCAGGCTCCTGTCCCAGTAGGGCCTGAATTTCTGTTTCCCGTTTGTCCTCGGGATCGTACGTCTCGCAATCCCGAGGATTGTACCAATAAACTTCTCGTAGGTTTCATCCACGTTGCCTCCAGTTGCAGAGCTAGCTTGGTCTCGCTCTCGGCCTCGTATCTTCGCCAATTGGCCTTGCGGAATTGCCAATGCCTTCTGTCAAATCGAGGTTTATCCGCACCAAGCACAAACTCAATCAGTATTGGGAGGTGGTCGCTTCCAACCTCTTGCAGTACCTCCAGTCTATGCCTGGACTCTAGGTCCGCTGAGATTAGCGTTAGATCTGGGCGGGACTCCATGCTGTGTCCCGTGTGCAGCAGCGTCGGCTCGCTGTGCTCGTTTTGTAATCTGATCAGGTTCGTGCCAATACAGATATCCTCGATATATCGGCCCGACGCATTCCGCTCGGTGTAGCCCCAGTCGGGACACTGTGCATTAAAGTCTCCTGCTATTATTGTACGACTTAGTGTGACGTCTTCCCCAATTGGAAATGTCATTGGGTTCCTGGGCGTATTATAGACATTAGTTATCGTAAAGCCAACGTCGCCTTTGAATACCCTTACAGTTAGGGTATCAGTGTTGCTGTAGCACTTGGCTTCGAGCAATTCCACCGTTACATCGTTCCGGACCGCTGTGGTAAGGCCCCGGCATCGCCGGTCGCACCTGCAATGGTATAGCGAGTAACCAGTTATGTGAAACGGCTTACCCTTTAGAAGCGTTTCTTGGAATAGTGCTACGTCCACATTCCTTTCGTGGAGTATTTTAGTTACTTCGTGCGCCTTTTGCCTAATACCACAGACATTCAATTGCAATACTACCAGGGCTTGATCAGGATGGCCCTTCGCACCCATACCAAGACGGTCAGTCGCCGGTTGACCGATAGGACATGGCCTGTCGTTCGTCACCACGCCTAGAGGAGTGGTATCTTCCCCAGCCAGCATACCACCATTAGCCGGAACTTGGGGGTTTATAAGGTCCATAAGGTGGAAACTTAATAAACCGATATACTATGATATCCCTTGCCAAGATCATTTTATGCAAACCAGTTATCTCAGTTCAATGCGAGTGACTTTCAGCTCGGCTGGATATATTTTCAATTAGACCCACTCACCACTTGAACCAAATATTGTCAATACTCTGTCTAGTTGGTAAAAAGATGACATATAAAGGAGACATTCCAGTGTTGTTTAGATTTTCTACAAGAACGTATGCCATCATAAATTATATATTTTTTGCTTTAATCGAAATTAATGATTAATTAATCTTTAAAATTTTAAATTTAAATTAATCGTTAACAGGCCTAAAATAAAGACGTGTATTACATTTACAAAACTTGTTTGGATCAGATGAAAGTCAGCTGTTGTATGTCATTAGTCATCTGTTGTATGTCATTAGTCATCTGTTGAATGTCATTAGTCATCTGTTGTATGTCATTAGTCATATGTTGTATGTCATTAGTCATCTGTTCTATGTCATTAGTCATATGTTGTATGTAATAGTCATCTGTTGTATGTCCTTAGTCATCTGTTCTATGTCATTAGTCATATGTTGTATGTCATTACTCATCTGTTGTATGTCATTAGACATCTGTTGTATGTCATTAGTCATATGTTGTATGTCATTAGACATCTTTGTATGTCATTAGTCATCTGTTGTATGTCATTAGTCATCTGTTGTATGTCATTAGTCAGCTGTTGTATGTCATTAGTCATCTGTTGTATGTCATTTGTCATCTGTTGTATGTCATTAGTCATCTGTTGAATGTCATTAGTCAGCTGTTGTATGTCATTAGTCATATGTTGTATGTCATTAGTCATCTGTTGTATGTCATTAGTCATCTGTTGTATGTCATTAGTCATATGTTGTATGTCATTAGTCATGTGTTCTATGTCATTAGTCATATGTTGTATGTCATTAGTCATCTGTTGCATGTCATTAGTCATATGTTGAATGTCATTATTCAGCTGTTGTATGTCATTACTCAGCTGTTGTATGTCATTAGTCAGCTGTTGTATGTCATTAGTCAGCTGTTGTATGTCATTAGTCATCTGTTGTATGTCATTAGTCATATGTTATATGTCATTACTCATCTGCTGTATGTCATTAGTCATCTGTTGTATGTCATTAGTCAGCTGTTGTATGTCATTAGTCATCTGTTGTATGTCATTTGTCATCTGTTGTATGTCATTAGTCAGCTGTTGTATGTCATTAGTCAGCTGTTGTATGTCATTTGTCATCTTTTGTATGTCAATAACGCAATATTGAAAAGGAATAATCAAACGAGAGATAACTCTATTTACCACTGACCTCTTGAGTTCAAATGAGAGGAGAACACCTGTATAACAGCGCCTTTGAAACTTTCGAATTTCGTGGAAGCTCAGCAGAAATCATGTTTTTTTTGTTGTTTTTTAATGCCAGTGACTTGTATTGTATAAAGTCAACAAGCAATGTCCGGATCCCGTTGGTGTGAAATAAAAGGTGAAAAAGGGGGGAGGGGGAGTTGATGCGAGAATGACCAGCCAAAGCGCCAGCCATTAATTAACAGGCGAGCTGAGGGAATAACAATAAACAGGGCGACAGGCGTCGATGTCATTAGCGACTTTCCTTCGGTGAAGTGGAATTGATGGGACTTGACCTACTTTTGTCATTACAAGACATTAACTGGGTCACTCCTCCACGCCCGTCTTCTTGCTGTTGCTAGGAAAACAACAACTATTGGCTAGCTTCACAGAACTTGTGGTCTACCTTGTTTTTATAGCTGTGCCGCGTGTGCCGTCATTATTTTACTTTGCGGTGGGAAAAATAATCCTTCAAGTAAAAACACAGTTTTTTTTATTCGATTCATTGTTTATGAGCAAGAAAATATATAAATTTTAATATAGTTCTTCACATCTGCGCCTTCTAGCACAGAGAAATTTATTAAGCACAAAAACTTTCTTCGTTTCTTATACATTTAAAGAGTACGCTGAGTAGAATCTAGTCATTGGCGAAAAACTCTTTTGAGTTCTTGTCCCACGTGAAAATGTCTCAAATTAAAGTTTATCCGTTAAAATTTCTGTGATGGAAAATAATCAATAATTCATCTTTTGCAATTATAATCATGAATATTTTTTATTTTCTCTAAAATGATCTCAGTCTTTTAAATTTATATATATATTTTTTTTTTTAAAATAGATTTTTTAAAGTACATTATAAACTGTGTTTTTCATTTGTATTCGTAATAATTAAAACTCACTAGCAGAAACACACACATGGATTGTGTTACTGTTTTTTTTAAATCGCTTCCATCGGTAACAAATTATATTGCCTATTACGTTTCAGATGTTTAAACATTTAGCACAAAAGTATACATTTGCAATCTTTAAAATAAAAATTGTAATGGTAATAGACTCAATTAATTTTTTTTTAAACTATGGAAATATTTATGCCATCGATTCAAATTTAACGTCGTGGTGAAAAGGGGGAGGGATAAAGAAAGTTGTGTCATAAGTTATGACAGTATGATTTGGTTTTTAAACAAACTTGATCAGTTTTCTTTTTCATTTGTTTGGTTTCTCCATTAAAATTTGATAGAATCATTTGCAAATAAAAATGAGTTTTTCCTATAACTAATGTTATAAGCGTTTAAGTGTTTCCTTATGTGGCCGTGTGCCAGCGCCACAATCGCGCCCCAACTGCTTCCCCCTTACGCATCTCTTGGCGCCTTGCTTTCGGCGAAAGTGACATTTATAAGCACCAAAGAGCACCACAAGAGGTTACTATGGATTGTCGTTTCCATGTACGGTTGATCTCCATTATTGTTATATAAAAATAAATAAGTATAGAACTATAGTCTCACGACCTGCATTTCGTTTATCTATTTGTGTTAATTTTGAGAAATTAACCAATCATACATAAGCCACCACTCGGCTACACTTATATTTAAAAAATACTTCTATACTGGAAGATCTTCAGGTCCACTTCGATTATAAGCATGGATGGGCAAGGGGCATGGCCCAGAGAAAAATGATTTAAAAATTATAAAGTTGGTGCCCCCGGTACCGAACCTTTCCTTCCCATCAAATTTTTTCATGATAACTTGTTGTAATCTTCATTTTTGCGCCCATGTGCCTTGGGGCCCGGGGACATATATACCCCACTGCTCCACATTGTTACGACTGGGACCGGCGCACATAACTAAAGGATTTAAATTAGATTTCACTGATGCGAGCGGACGTAACTTCACATCAAACAATTATATAATACATCTTAGCAATGGAAAGAAAATTACTAGAAACGGTTGGTGTATTCAGTAGTTAAAGACTCTGTTTTTAGCATCTACTGCAAAATATTTTGCCATGCCTACATCAATCTTTGTTAACCAATGATGTGGTTTGGGAGATTGGCGGCATATTGTACAAATCCTTTTAAAAAATCATGAAACTAAAAAAAATAACGCTTTAAAGCCAAAAATCATGTTTTGAAAATTGTTTCTCTTTAATTGCTCAAATAATAGATGATAGGTCTCAAAGATTTTGCAATGCAGAAACCCATCATTGGACGCTGTTGTTCAACGGGTTTTTTCGATTGCATATTTGATTAAAATAAAACAGAACAAATGACATTCTTTAAAAGATATGTATGTATCAATTGAACAAGAAGACATCAGCATTTATGAAAAACTGAGAATTTCTGTGGAATAAAAGATTGCCTTTGAAAAACACGAGAGACCAAAATTATGACAATCGGGTGAACATGAAAAGAGAACGTGTAGGGGTTAAACAAATACTAGAAACATCAGCTCTGGTGTTTGTTTTTAATACCATGTGGTAAATACTCCTTTTGCCTGGTATTAAATGATATTGTAAAATCATCATGAGAAGGATATTGACTAATAATAGTACTTATTTTTTCGTCATCGACTTTCAAACGGTCCATTCTTTTGAAAACGTTAAAGAACTAACTTTAAAACCTCGCAGTAACACCAGGTGGGAAAGTCGTTGAGATATAACATCGGTCAAATATATAATACATTGCCAAGCATATACGGGTGGCAGGATAGCAAAGTCAATAGTAATCTCTCATGAAAACATTAGGACCCCTACGACCATCGGTAATGGGACTTTAATTTTTTAAAATCATTTACGAGAACAATTATATAGATAATTAAATACTTCAAACTCAATTATTCAAACTTAGTTATAAACACGTGCCAATCTCATTAGTAAACTCAGACAATAAAACTTTTTAGAAGTTTCAATATTACAAGACAGTCACTTTAATCCCATCCTTGTTGATGCTGGCCGATGGCATCTGAAATAGATACAGTTAAAAAAGTGGACTTAATATAAGGACATCGAGTTCGTAAAGTAAAGGTGAGGAAAATCAGGATGAGCCCATAATGGATGCACTGGAAAGATACTAATTTGCAGAGGCGTCTCTAGGGTTGGTGTCATCCAGGGTGGTAGCGCATGGTGTCACCCCCTCACAACTTAACCCATAGAACTCCTCCAAGTTTTCCTGTGCTAAAGAACGGGAACAAATAGAATTTTAAATTTTGGTGTCACCACCCCTGATGGTGTACCCTGGGCGGCCCGTCCCTACCGCACCCCGCTAATGTCGCCACTGCTAATTTGAATACTTTGATTACCTTGTTAACACTGCAACCACGTTATTAGAACAAAGATTTTCTCAGCTGCAAAATCACAACAGTTTTTGTTTTGCTTTCAATAATAAATAGGAACTAAAAGAGGTTAGTTTTTCTGTTATTTGCCAAGATTTGAAAAGATTTTAACAGGTGGAGAGTCAGTGGATATACAATTTCTGAACGAAATATAATGGGTATATTGAACAACATATTTAGAACCTTTGGAAGATTTGGAAATTCATAACAAAAAAAACAACAAAAAAAAACGAAATATGATCCAAACTTGAGAGTTGCTCCTGAATTTTAGTTACTTTTTTCCGATCGGAGAAAAGCAATTTCTCCAAAATAAAAATAATGAAGAACTATTTTGGAAACAATATCTCAAACAAGATTGTCAAACCTCGCTAAATTTGCTGGTGAGTATGAACTCAGTAACAGTTCAAATATTTCTAAGTTAATTAGAAATTAATGAAAGAAGTCTCGGAACTTCAATTTCCTTAAAAAATGTCTGAGTACAAACTCATGTTAACTGCTGTACAAAATTCATTTTTAAAAACAAGAACAACAAACAAGTTTTATTTCTTTGTCTAGGCTAGTGGTTCTTAACATGAGTTTAATCTGACCACAAAGATTCGGTGAGTCAGTCTCAGGGATTCGGCTGAGGTCATTACACACACCCGAATCATAATTTCTAGATTTATTTTTTTTTTTAACTGCTAAGATGGATTCGGTGAATGCGTATATGTAACTGATGCTGTTCAGTACGTCTAACAAGGTTGAGAACCACTGGTCTGGGCTGAGATCCCCAATTTTAGGGAATGGCCCTGCCACAACTCTATATTAGCCTCTAACCAGGCCTTCGACTTCACATATTTTCTCATCTAGAAACTAGAAGTTAAACTCACTGAAGGCAAAAAAACTAAGACTTCCCTAACTCACCGTCCCTTTCCCACCTCCACCACACCGCCATTTTGTGTTTATGGCTCCCTAGCGGGTCATAAATTGTCAAAGCACGGTGTTGTGGTGACGGCGTGGGTGAATGAAGAAAACAAACACACCCACCCACTCCCACCCAACCCACGCGCAAAAGATTCTTCAGTCTATCTCTACAGCTTTTTGTAAATAACAATCAAAGAATGTAATTGGCTGAGGTATCAAGGCATGTCATTGGCTGAGGTATAAAGGCATGTCATTGGCTAAGGTTTGGAGCGTAAGTCAGTCAGGGAAAAACAAAGCCATTTTAATACTGATCGCCATCAACAATCAGCGACTAAAAGGATTTTTATATGCGTTATTTTAAATAATTAACATTATAAAAGCTTTCGAGTGATTCATCCAATTCTTACACAGGACAAAAAAGACAAAACATGAATAGTTTAAGTTTAATAGATAGTAATAGTGCGCCTATTATTGTTAACCTGAATCACAGAATAGCTTGCTCATTTCAACTCTGGCTAAGGATACTTTCAAAATCCTGTTAGTGGTTTCCATAATCTATTCTTGTATTCCTGAAATTTAAAAGTAATTCAATAATATAATTTTAAAATAAATTATATACTTGATTAAACAATGAATGATTTCATCTCTTTTTTAAAATGCAACTGCTGGTCAAACCCACGACAAACACGAGCCAGTGGTAAGAAAGTTGAAGTAGCATCCACCAACTCGACCAGCAAATCATAAGAAAGTTGAAATAGAATCCACCAACTCAATCAGCCAATCATAAGAAAGTATAAATTGCATCAACCAACTCGACCAGCCAATCATAAGAAAGTATAAATAGCATCCACCAACTCAATCAGCCAATCATAAGAAAGTTTAAATAGCATCCACCAACTCAATCAGCCAATCATAAGAAAGTTTAAATAGCATACATCAACTCAATCAGCCAATCAGCTTATATTTATATCTACAAAATCTACTCCCCAAAATGTTCAACAAATTTTGTCTCCCAAGAAAACTTCCTAATTTAAATCCGCAGACAACATTCCACAAAAATACACTCAGATAAAAGAGTTGAAACAAATTAAGTGTACTTAATGTCAGTTTACATCAATCAATGCTAACAGTATTAAAACAACTTAACTAACCTTGTATAAATGTGACAATGTAATTACGCTACGCCTAAATTTATAACCTCGTTTTTATTGATCCTCGACACCATGTCTGTGTGACGCAATTGCTTAATGCAAATGTGGAATAAAATAACGCACATTTTTTCTTTGTGTAAAGCGTTTTTAAAAATGTTAATGACTTTTTATTGCTTCTTTTTAGCTATCCCCGCATTCCTGATTTCAAGTGTAGAAGTCCGGCACACTCAGCACACTGTCTCATACGCCCTTGTAACATATTTTTAACCCAGATTGCTGACAAAAATTTCTTTCATCATTCCCGGCTTGTTAGATGCAACAAATCCCCCAAAGCAGGGTCAGTAGAGTTAATTTGTTTACAAAAATGAAGACTGCCCGTAGACGTACAAGTTAACCTAGCGGCCTGTAAACATATCACACCAACATCTGCTCTATAACTGCAGTCACTTTGTCAGTATATTCTATGTAGCGTAGGAGTTTGTGTGGTAGACTCCATTTTCGTGTGCCTGTGTTCGAGTTGATCAGTCGGTGTTTATCTGTCTGAGTCAGTTCTAGACTACAGGAGAGGTCTCTTACTTTAATATTTACTAACAAATACCTTAAAAATGAATTTCTATGTGTAGCACTTCATAATAAACAAACCAAAAAAAAAAACAACAAAAAAACATCCAAATATAATCAACAAATGATGGCGCTTTGCACTTTATTTCTCTTCACTGAGCGGGCCGTGTGTGCCATTACGTCCAAGAATAAACATGTCTGGGTCTCTGGTAAAGTTTACTGCTCGGTTTTATCCTTAAAACTTATTTCAGGAAATAATGAGCTCGGTCACAATGGTGCCCTCGACGTCCACTCGTCTCCTAAATTGTCCAGAGTCGTTAACCCTTGACTGCCCATCTGATAAGTTAGGGAACTTTCATAATGAAGATTTGTGGACGATAATACATAACAGTCCAACAGTGAAGTTTTAAAAATGATAAGAATGAATAACAATAATTTTAAATAAATTTAGTTTACATATGTGGAAGTGCGTAAGACCAGTCAGTTTAAGACTTGTTTCTTAAAAGCCTGTTCGTTGAATACCTGTTCTCATGTCCCTACTCTCAGTGACATGCAGACACTCCTGTCTATGAATGAGAAAACTCACTGTAAAAAACTCATTACCGTTAAATGAAGTTCCTTTGTCCACACCTGCTCTAACGGAGCTGATACAGACCAGGTCAGGTCACCTGGCTAGTTTAAAAATAGAACGAGGATTCGCGTTAAGGGCTTGTTTAGATTTATTCCTCCTAAATCCACCCCTTCTCCAAGTGAGTTAGCACTGCGCAGAAAACAATTTCCTGTCCATTTGTTACATAACTCGTTAATCTGTCGGGCAGTCTACCAGCGGTTCCGTGATGTCAGCGAGACCAATTGACTCCCTCTAGGTCTGGAGCTTCCGATTAGCCCCGGAACGTTTCGGGGATGTTCAGTGTACGATGCAATCTCACAAATGACTAAGTCGCCCGGTGGGGGGCGGGAGGGATGAGGTGGGGATGTGAGAGCGGGCAGAGGCGTAGGCTCAGATGGAAACCAGAACAGGGACTGGGTGACTGAATGGAACTCAACACGTGATGAAATGTGAATGTACTGATGTGATCGCAATCACAATTGTTACCCCAGACCTGGCAGGGATTGGGTTCTCATGACGTCTTTGATGACCTTTGGATTGGTGGACTAATGACTGAGGGGGGTCTTCTGGTCCATTCCTGTTGATCTACTTAGTTATTCCCTGGAGTTGTAGTCAGTGACGGAGAAGACGTATTAAATTATTGAAGATATTATATGGTATTTATACTTAACCGCCCTCCCCGTTTTTTTTTTCGACATATAAAGCATATTAACTGTCCTCAAGATTAATTTATTTCAGCTTATATATGACTGTTAGGTCTCTAAAGACTCATGAACACTAATTCTAAATTTCGCAAAGACTCATTCGTTTATTTTAATCGTAAGCGATTTTTTTTCTTCAGACCCCTCATAATATGTAGTTAATCATAATCTATGAGTTAATGGGACAGTCTTTTGAAAATTTTGTTGATCTTTACATTGACGGGAGTTATCTATCAGGTATTGCGAACAAGTTTAGTATGGCAAGTTGAAACATTTTCTCGGTAGTTCTTCAGCCATTATGTGTTGCCCTTCTTTTAAAAAGCCCCACTATTGATAAAGATTGCCTGCAGCAGCCAGAGACATAAAACGGCTGTTAGTTTTGGTGAGCAATTGTTTTAGCTCTAGTATAGACGGTTGTTTGGTCTTGTTTCGCGGCACGGTCAAAATGAGGTTTGTCCCTGGGACCTGAGAGCGTAACAATAAAATGTGTCCCCAGGGAAGATTTTAGGTTTTGCCAACCCCTCCAGAGAAATTATCTCGTGCCGTTAGCAAGTGAAGCATGGTGATAGCGACTTTCTCAGTCACTGGAATGGGCGCTAAGTTGCCCACAGGTAGGAAATAAATGATTTTTTTTAGCCATTGCTGAACTTGCTAATAGAAACACTGTTTTGGGGGATAACTTATTGAGTTATAACACATTTTCTATCCTCTTTGAACAGTTGAGTGGGGGGGGGGTACTTTTTTAAGGTTGGTGTGTGTAATGTAAGAAAGGTTGGAGGGAGACATTGAAATGAAAAAATAGTGCAATTCTTTTGCGCAAAACAGTACCTGTAGAAGTAGGTGAGCGACTGCATACGGCTTTACAGGAAATGTAAGATTATGTTGTTTTTTTTAGAAGTAAAAAACCTACACATAATTTATATATATATATATATATATANATACAAAAAAGAAAAAGAAGACCCCAGCTCTTCGAATCGCTAGCTGGAACGTGAGGACTATGTGTCCCGGCATCACTGATGATCTGCAGTCCATAAACGACACACGGAAGACAGGAATAATCGATAGAGAACTTAAAAGGCTAAAGATTGACATAGCATGCCTTCAGGAGACCAGGCTCCCAGACAACGGTTCACTCAAAGAGGCCAATTACACCTTCTTCTGGCAAGGCAGACCGAAAGACGAACCTAGACAGCATGGTGTGGGTTTCGCTGTTAAAAACACTCTTCTACCATCCATTGAACCACCGTCATCAGGCACGGAGAGGATCCTCACTCTAAGACTCAGAACAACTGCGGGCCCAGCAAACATTCTTAGTGTGTATGCCCCAACACTCTATTCAACTCCGGAAGAGAAGGACCAGTTCTATGGAGCGTTAGACCAGGCAATAGCCGGCATCCACAAAGACGAGGCAATCTATCTCCTAGGAGATTTCAATGCTAGAGTGGGGAGCGACCACGAAGCCTGGCCCACCTGCCTTGGACTATTTGGAAGAGGAAAGTTAAATGAAAATGGACAAAGGCTTCTGGAATTGTGCTGCTCACGAGGCTTGTGTGTGACCAACACTTTCTTCAAGTGCAAGGATATACATCAAGTATCTTGGAGACACCCTCGATCCCACCAATGGCACCAGCTGGACCTCATTATCACCAGGCGTGCACAACTAGCTAGCGTCCTACTCACTCGCAGCTATCACAGTGCCGACTGTGACACGGATCATTCCCTTGTCGCCAGCAAAGTACGAATAATGAGGAAAAACTCGTACCACACAAAGAAAAAGGGAAGTCCACGCATCAATACCTCCTGCATGAAAGACCCTGCGATAGCGCAGCTGTTCAAAGACAAGGTGAAGGAAAGTCTCTCAAAGATGTCCCCATGCGTCACCATTGACTCCAAATGGACGCAACTGAGAGACACAATCTATACATCCGCAATACAAGCCTTTGGCAAAAAATCTCACAAAAACACGGACTGGTTTGATGAACATTGGGACGAGATGAAACCCGTCACTGAAGCAAAAAGGAAAGCTCTTATGGCTTACAAGGAAAAGCCTACACCTGACAATTTGCATGCTTTAAAAACAGCTAAGTCACTTGCCCAAAAGGTTGCACGTAAATGTGTCAATACCTACTGGCTTAAGCTCTGTTCCAGTATACAATCAGCTGCAGACATGGGCAATGCAAAAGTCATGTACGAAAACATCAAAAAGGCAACGGGCCCCTTGACGTCAAAAGCTGCTCCCCTAAAGTCCAAAAATGGAGAAATTATTCAAGACCAGGCAGCACAGCTAAAACGGTGGGTTGAGCATTATCTGGAATTGTATTCAACAGTTACCACAGTCTCCAGCACCGCTCTAGATGACATCCCAGATATGCCACTCATGGAAGAACTTGATGTCGTGCCCACACAGGAAGAGCTGAGCAAAGCAATTGACAGTCTAGCTTGTGGAAAAGCGCCTGGGAATGATGGAATACCACCAGAGGTTCTAAAGAGTGGCAAGACAGCTTTACTCCAACCATTGCACGAGATTCTGTCCCTCTGCTGGGAACAGGGCTACATCCCCCAAGACCTAAAGGATGCAAATATAGTGACACTATATAAAAACAAAGGTGATAGGAGTGATTGCAATAATTATCGCGGCATTTCACTCCTTAGTATTGTAGGAAAGACCTTTGCCCGCGTTATACTAAAACGTTTACAAAGCCTAGCATCCCGCGTCTATCCAGAATCTCAGTGTGGTTTCCGGTCCGGTCGGTCTACCATAGACATGGTGTTCTCCATACGACAGCTCCAGGAAAAATGCAGAGAGCAGCAGATGCCACTATACATTGCATTTGTGGACCTTACAAAAGCCTTCGACTTAGTCAGTCGCAACGGGCTATTCCAAATACTGGCAAAAATTGGATGTCCCCCTCACCTACTTGCCATCATCAGACAGTTCCATGAAAATATGCTTGGCACAGTACAGTTCGATGGAGCTAAGTCAGAGGCCTTCCCTGTCAGCAGCGGAGTTAAACAAGGTTGTGTACTCGCACCAACACTCTTCGCAATATTCTTCTCTGTACTTCTTCGATACGCATTCAAGGATAGCAGTGAGGGAATCTGGTTACATACCAGAGCTGATGGAGGACTTTTCAACACTGCCCGCCTCCGAGCCAAGACCAAAACGACGGATGTCCTAATTCGAGAGCTACTATTTGCGGATGATGCGGCACTAACAGCACATACAGAATCTGGTTTGCAACAACTCCTGTCAAGCTTCTCCAATGCCTGCAAAGAATTTGGTCTGCAAATCAGCTTGAAAAAGACAAACATCATGGCCCAAGACACTCGACCTCCTCCTACCATAAATATCGATAATGAAAACTTGGAGGTTGTGGACAGCTTCACCTACTTGGGATCCAAGGTCTCCAATACACTGTCCATTGAAGAAGAAATAAACAGCAGAATTGGCAAGGCAGCCGCAACAATGGCTAAACTAAATAAGCGGGTCTGGCAAAACACCAAGCTAACGGAGAAAACCAAACTGTGCGTCTATCGAGCCTGTGTCATCAGTACACTACTATATGGGAGCGAGACATGGACCACTTATACATCACAAGAGCGTAAGCTTAACAGCTTCCATTTGAGATGCTTGCGCCGCATCCTTGGTATTAAATGGCAAGAAAAAGTGCCTAATAGTGAGGTACTAACGCGTGCCAATACCCAAAGCATGTTCTCAATTCTTAGTGAAAGACGCCCGAGGTGGCTAGGACATGTCAAAAGAATGAGCCCCGGCCGCATCCCGAAGGACCTCCTATATGGTGAACTTGCTTCAGGAAAGAGGAAAACAGGTCGCCCACGCTTGCGATTTAAAGATGTCTGTCAAAGGGACATGAAAGCAGCCAAAATACATACAAGTGACTGGGAGTGTAAGGCAGAAGACCGATCTACGTGGCGCACAGTTGTCAAAGAGGGCGTCATAGTAGCCGAGGAGCGAAGAATGGAGGAGGCTGCAGACAGAAGAGCTAGGAGAAAGGCCAAAACATTTGGAAGCACAGAACTCGTGTGTAAAAACTGTGGCAAAGACTGTCACTCAAGGATAGGACTGCACAGTCACGCGAGGAAATGCAACCCAACCCAACGGTGATGCACCATCGTCTCGCGAGACGGAAGGATGCCGGAAAACTCTGTAAAATCAAAGACGCGTCTCTGCCACTACAAGTGACATGTGGCGCTGATTTACTTATACGAATCAAGGCTTGTGGGCTTAAGCTGAGTTTATGTCAATTCCTAATTCTTCTCTTTAAATTCAATTTTATTTTTAGAGCTGATGTTTTTGTTTAACCACAATTTTCGTTAGTTTTGTTTTTATTGACAAGTTAACAAAAGGCCATTCTGTTTTTCTACGCGGCTCTTACCGGGATATATCCCTCGATATATCAAATACAAATGTACAAAACATATTCCCTCTTATTGACCGTGTAACCATCTCCTCTTTTGGCGACTGTATTTAAATAATCATACGTCTTAATCAGACCTTACATAATTCACAAGAAAAAAATAAATAACGTACAGAGTTTGAAATATAAAGTTCTAATTGCACTGGTCACTGGTGAATAGATATTGCAACCTAAAACAACTAGGTTTGTAAGGCTTCAAGGAACTTTATTTAACTTAGACAAAAAGATCGAGAAACGTTCCTACAAGTTTAAGCCTATGTTCACATTTTTTAGCGCATTTTCGAGATGTCGAAATCGCTATTGCCCCCGTTTTGTCCGTCTGTCTGTCATCACCATGATCACAGGATCCATAAGTCCTAGACCCATGATGTATATATGTTTTTTGTATGTCCTGACCTGCCATTGGTGCATCAACACTCAGTTACTCGATCCGTTAAAAAACCCCGTTAAAACTACCAAAAAACTTTGCGAATCGAGAGTTAACACTGGCACAAGGAACGGGCGCCATTGCCGGAAGTCGAATACATAGTTTTTCAAGCATTCAAGAGTGGTGTGAAATCGTGCAAAAGAATTAATTAGTGTTTTTTTTAGTTGACGTCATTAAAATATGTGTAAAAGTTTAGAGAGTTTTACTTCATCATTTGTGGTGACTTGTAGTTAGATTAAAGAGAAAATAAAAAATTATAAAATGTAAAGAAATGACTTTTAAATAATTTTTTTTCAGGTATATTCATTACACAAGAAAATTCATAAATATATGTCTAAAATCTAAACACAATTAGTGATAACTACATAATGCTGATATCTAACATAAGTACTGATACACAATACGAAAATGCGCTAACACGTCCTGAGTCCAAAAAGGGACCAGGCTTAACATGATTTTTTTAAAGTGCCGAAGGCTACTAAAGCATTGTTGTTTTTTTTTGTTGCTTTGTTACTGGCCTATAGCATTAAAGCTTCCACGTGGCTTTTTAGTTTTCCATGTCATCCAACTTAGTTATACAGATGATAGAACAGTCCTTTATTTCCTTAGTTGACGGCCTGTAGACATTAGACACATATAAAATATACCTGGTTGACAGGATGTAGACATTAGACACATATATAATATATGACAGAATGTAAACATTAGACACATATAAAATAAACCTAGTTAACTGCCTGTAAACAATAGACACATATATAAAATAAATTTAGTTGCCGCTCTGTAGACATTAGACACATATAAAATAAACCTAGTTGACGGCCTGTAGAAATTAGACACATATAAAATAAACCTAGTTGACGGCCTGTAGACATTAGACACATATAAAATAAACCTAGTTGACGGCCTGTAAACATTAGACACATATAAAATAAACCTAGTTAACGGCCTGTAGACATTAGACACATGATATAAAATAAACCTAGTTAACGGCCTGTAGACATTGGACACATATAAAATAAACCTAGTTGACGGCCTGTAGACATTGGACACATATAAAATAAACCTAGTTGACGGCCTGTAGACATTAGACACATATAAAATAAACCTAGTTGACGACCTGTAGACATTAGACACATGATATAAAATAAACCTAGTTGACGGCCTGTAGACATTAGACACATATATGCCCCCCCCCCTAATGTCTCATCATTAGAACCTAGATGTTAAACACTATATTTATTAGAAGAATGATCTCAGTTGGAATAAAGTATGGTTCCTCAGTTCTTGTAAGGGCAGCGGTAACATTGAACTTAGCCACAGAATGGCATTAAAAATTAAACTTTAATTTAAAAACGTATTCATTTATTCCTTCAAATAAAGTTATGTATGTAACTAAGCACTTTCTTAAAGAGGACTAGTGTCGATGCATTTATTATTTTTTGTAATCATATAACAATAATAATATGAGCAGACTCCTACATAATACATAGTCCAAAACGTTTACCTATTTGAATCCTTTTTGTTTCTAAGTATCTTTCCAGCGACAATTGTATTTAGGTAACGTACCAAGTTTTAATATTTACCTACCTATATATTAGATAAACAGACTGCAACAGTGAACGTGATAGAATCCCGACAGATGTACGATAATAGGCTTCAGTTTACACTGTCCTACATCACACAAGGGTGGGGTGGCAGTTAATACAGCCAAAAATATACTTCAATACCAATAATAAAATCAATACCAAAGATCAGATCGATTCCAATAACACTTAGGCCACTGATAACAGGAAAAAAAAAAGGCCGACGAGGCTCGTAAAATAAACATGGATCCCCCCTGGAAATGTAAATTAGCATAAGTGGACTCAGTGGATTTTAAAGTGCATCGCATCATGCCGTATCTCTTCAACAAGTCCGTCCCGGCGCTCGCTTCTTGTGGAGTTTCTAGAGCTGAGTACACGGCACTTGGAGAAATGCGTTTTGATTTGTGGAGATATGGGCTAATTAGGCGAGGCTTTGGGGGGGGGGGGCAAA
>MUZC01001178.1:52295-104637 GCA_002072015.1 Radix auricularia | reverse complement strand
TTTTTTATATTTTGGTTGTGCGATGCTTAATATAAAGAATATACTGTTAGCTATGTCTCATAAATAAAGGATTTATATTAAAAACGTGTGTTTTTTTAAAACGGTTTTTTAAAAATTTATGAAGAATCAGTGAAATGAAATTATCTTAAAATGGACTTATCAATTGACCCTCTTTAACTTTGTTGCAAGAACAATAAAAGAACATCCGAAAAAAAAAATCTGAAAAATTATCTTCATTCACTGAAATAACAATGGGCTGAAAGCTCTCAGAAATAGCGTGTAATGCTGATGTAACGTCCGCCGTGTTGTCATAACGTCACAGCAATTTATTTCTGTCAGTTCTCTGTTGACATTGTTCAGCACATTTCAATCTTTTAGATCTTACGAAATAATCATCATTTGTTCAGGTTTAGTGCTAACTCACAAAGTAGAGACAACCCACATTTGTTCAGCTTTAGTGCTAACTCACACATTAGAGAACTGCAAAGTGTTGCAGTTTCTTTAATAAAATTAAGACTAGATTACTGAAACAGTGATCACTGAAACAGTGGACTGTGGACTGTGGACTCTGTGGACTGTGGACTGTTGCCTCACAATCAGCCGAGGAGATGACAGAAGTAACAAAAAGCTGCAGCGTGGAGTGTATTTAGGATGAAAAAGTGAGACCAGTTAAACCGGCAATTAGGGGTCTACTCAAAGAATACCCCATAACAGTGTCACTATTTAATGGCTGTATGAACAAATCATTGCCGCAGTATTGGAGGGCATTAATATTGGATAATGAATTTCTAAAGAGGCTTTGATCTTCTATGCAGTTCCTTCTGAAAGTCTCGGTGTGGATGCGCACAGAAAGATGTCTTTGAAATCGGCGGTTCCCAAATTGTTTAACAGCCTTTCGAAATATTTGAAAGAATGTGAAAACAAATATCAATTGAAGAAAAAGTAAAACACTTTTAAAAAAATTTAAATAGATTATCTAATCATAGAAGCGCGGGGAGCAGGCGAGTCTACCCGGATATTATTAGCACTTCACAGGAAAGCATTCTAATAATGCTACAGACGTCAGAATGTTGACGACCCCAAAGTGTGGGTTGGTACAGACCGACTGAGATTCCCTGGGAGACAATGAGTTCATCGATTTTAAATTTAGTAATAAATTAATATCTTTAGGTCGTTGAGTTCATCATTTCTGATGTTCCGAACCTTGTCATGTTACGTAATGTGTGTTAATGGACGAGCGCCCAATATAAAACCTAAATAGTGTCAGATAGCAACAGGAGTTGCATTCTTTTTTTTTTTTAATAAATGGGCTTCGTCCAGAATTATTAAATAAATTTTTACATTTACATTTCTTGTTTCCATTTAGATACACGTCTATAAATGAACAGTAATCAATCAAAAGATTTTTTAAGCTGGTCTAAAAATAAAATAATGAATGCTATTTTCATAGATTTCATTAAAAAATTATTAACACGGCAACTTCAAGTATGATTTAAATCTAGATTATGCCATTAGATACATAAACATCTAAATTATAATTGAAAGTTAGTTTCGATATTTTCCATTACAAACACATTAAAAAACAATTTTCTTCTTTGTATATGTGCTGTTGATTTGATGAACCCTGGAAATCGTGTTACAAACTTAACAACTGTGTTGAGTTAACAATGCTTTAACAATGGACATTACAATTTTCGGAAAAGAAATGTAACCTTTTAGCCTGGAATTTTCAGGATGGAATATTTCCTAGGGAAATACTTTCCACTTAAATAAAATTTATTTAACACATGGAACGTTTATGAATTTATGCTAATTTAAATTGTATGTGTTCAAAAATACATTTGCTATATTCATACTTAATCTCCGATAAGTTCTTGAAGCAGTGACCCGTGTGATTTTAACGATGTTATCAACAACGTCAGTATGATTTATGCAGACTTTTATATTATAATTCAACTTTTAATTTTCAAAATTCTCGCATACGTAAAGTCAGATTCTTGGCTTGTCCAAGTCCTTCATTGTGTTTCAGGTCGTCGTTCTGTTCCCCATCTCATACACTTCACTTAATTTATATGTTTTTAAAAACTGGGCCTAAGTAAAGTACTAAGTCAGATTTACACAAGGGATTAATCCTTTAATCGTGATCCTAGCGATAGTCTTTGCTAGCTGGTAGACTCTGAGACTTGAACATCTCAAATATCAATTCAGAACAAAGGGAGAATATGACTCTCTAAGACTTCGAAAACTATGAATTCAACCACGCAAGCGAAATGACAGTCTCTAGCAAAATTTCGGAAACTCATATGACTCCACTGGCTTCAGGTGGTTAGTCCACACATGATATTTCCTTGGGCTCCATATATGAGCAGAAATAAAGTGTTGTTAATTGGACAATTTTCGTCTTAATTTTGTCTATTGAAGTTTAACGTATCATATTGGGCGCAATTACCAACAACAGAAACAACAATAACATATTTATATTAAAAGTCAAAAGTCAAGGTTTAAGGGCATTAAACTCTTTCAAAGGCATTACACTCTTTCTATGGTATTAAACTCTTTCTAAGGCATTAAACTCGATGGCATTAAACTCTTTCTAAGGCATTAAACTCTTTCTATGGCATAAAACTCTTTCTATGGCATTAAACTCTTTCTAAGACATTAAACTCTTTCTAAGGCAATAAACTCTTTCTTGGGCATTAAACACTTGATAGGGCATGAAACTCTTTCTAAGGCATTATACTCTTTCTAAGCCACCATATTTCGTATGTATCTCGGAAACTCTTTTTAAAAACCTCCTAATAGAACTCGCCCACTCCAAAAAAGGTCATATGACAGGCAAATTGTACGGGACCAAAGAAGAAGCTTCATAGACATGTTTGATTTCCCCTCTGAACCAGTCCCCCGTGACCAAACATTAAAGAAAACAAAACCAGGTAAACAAAGTAGTGGCTGTAATATTCCTTTTCCCAAAGGTGTCCAATTAAACTATGTCTCGTCAAAACCTTTTCAATTAATTTCTCAATCCCCCTTTGAATGTAATGTGAATCTCGTGAAAGGAAATAAAAAGAAGTTCGTTTCACCAACTGACACGATCCGTCTTTTTAACACCCCAACGCGAGTGATAATAGTATTTTTTTAAAGTATAAAAACTACCACTACGCCCCCCCCCCACACACACACATACACACACAAATTTATTTAGTAATGTTATACGGTGACTCACTGAGTTTTAATATATGAAACATTGTTTTATTTCGTGACTGTAACACAGGTAGAATTATGCAATGTCAATTTGTCTGCATGGGTCATTAATGGCTTAACTTTTACCTGTTTTCTCTAACAAAATTTAAAAAATAACTCTGGTTTTATATCTCACGTAAAGAAATCTCATACACCAATGATATCTCTTGTTTTTGACTATAAAGTATTTTAAATTTACTACATGGGATGCGGAAATTAACGATTAATTTCTTGTTTAATCGTTTTAAAAACTTTAATGATTACATTTTTTAAACGTTTAATCGACCCATCAATAACAATAATATTGGAAGTGAAAAATTAATTTAAAAAATAATAACAAAACAGCGGCCAATGAGTAATAATTTTCCTGACGATTACACGAACATTTTGGTTTAGGCTATTGACTGATGGGAATGTTGTAAATGTTGATAACGTTTGCCTACCATGGTTCTAACACTTCGCCTACTTATCTAACCGAATGAAAAGCGTATTCAGGTAATGGCAGTAATGGAGTCTGACTCAGAGACAGAAAATGACGACTGCTCATCTGTTAAATTAGTGCGTTACAAAATGGAAATCAAAGTTACTGAATCCATTAACCCTCTACAATGGTGGAAACTTAATGTCCTTCCTTGCCAAGACCGTTTTGTGCATACCAGTTACCTCAGTTCCATGTGAATGATTGTTCAGCTCGGCTGGTTATATTGTCAATTAGAACAGCTCATCACTAAAAACAAATAATGTCAACACACTTGTCTTTTTTGCGCAGTTGGTTAAAAGATGATATATAAAGGATACATTCCAGTGTTCTTTAGATTTTCAACAAGAACGTTTAATAAGTGTTACTTATGTCATCTTAAATTTTAATTGTTGTCTTTAATCGAAATTAACGATTTAATCGTTACATTTTCTCTCTCTCTCTCTCTCTCTATCTCTCTCTCTCTCTCTCTCTCTATATATATATATATATTATAGTCTTCATCTAAAGGACATGATATAACATAATTGTATTTAATTTATTTTTGAAGTTGAATATTTGATTTTTTAATTTTTTTTAATACAAAAAAAAAAAAATAATAAAAATTTTGTTTTCAAAAAGATGAAATGGGATAAAGAAATTGGAGCCGATTCGGAAATTTAAACGAGATGGAATAAAATTCAAATAACATTTAATGAATTTTGAAGTCGTTTTAGCATCCTGCCATTTCTGACCTCGGGTTGGCGCCCACACTTAACTACAGATGGGAGTCGTCTAAAAATAGTTAAAGTATCTCTCATGTAGTCTAGTGAGTGGGAGCTGGGGCCTCGTGGGCTGAACTTTTCCAACACTTAGAGACGAGACACGGCATCAATATTTTCACGTTATCCACCTCAATGTTCAAGCTTTTGTTGTTAGGTATGTCATTTAGCTGAAACTTACCTCCATTGGTATGAGCTATGTGTTTGCTACTTAGATTTACGAATGTGTAGTAGCTTTCTATTTACAAAGGTGTAGTGGCTTTAGATCTTTCTTATGTTATCTGTTACAGAAGCTCCTTCTATGCAGAAGGTTATTGCGTCCTACGCGTTTCTATAGTTTGTGACTAGTCCTGCAATCTTATTAGAGTTTTAAATGTTGATAAAGTGTTGGCTTTCTGGTTTTCTGCAGGCAATCTATTCCACGCCCGAATACCGGACGACAAGAACGACAATTTGTACGAGTTGTTCTTGCTTATTGAATAAGAATGATGTTTTTATCTTTATATCTATCTGAGGGTTGTATTAAGTTATCTTTTTGTTGTTTTTTTTAAATTGGAATTAATTGATTTATGTATAATTACTAATTTACTCTGGGTTCTTCTATCCTCTAGTGTTTCAAAGTTTAATGATTTAACTAATGGTGTTACTCTTGTCAGTTTTGAATATTCTCCAGTAATGAATCTTGCGGATCTTCTTTGATTTTGTTCTAGTTTATCAATGTTTTCTTTGGTGGAAGGGTCCCATACAAAAGATACATATTCTAGTTCAGGTCCCACCAATGTGAGCTAACATTTTAGTTTTATATATTTATTACATTTGTAAAAGTTCCTTTTTATAAAGCCTAAGGTTTTGTTTGATTTCTTAATAACTTCATTGACATGGTGATTCCATGATAGTTTCTCATTAATTATGACTCCTTACTATTTTGCATCTTTAGTTTGGGTTAGTTCTTTTATGTGAATGAAAAATTTTGAATGTATTTGTTTCTTTTTCTGTGTTACTCTTTAACAGCTGACACTTTTCTGGGTGGAAAAACATACTCCAGTTAGTTTCCCATTTTATTAATTCTTTTAAGTCTTTTTTGTAATTTTGCTATCTTGCTCTGATTTAATTGTTCTATATGTTATACAATCAGCACCAAATAATCTAACTTTTGTTCCTGTTGAGATGTTGCTGAGTAAATCATTTATATAAATTAAAAGACTAAGGTACCTAGCAGTGCCTAGCACAGTTTTTTGTGGATCTCCTGAGTTAACCTTTATTGGTGCAGATTTACATCCATTAATTATTACAGTTTGCTCTCTACCCAAAAGGAAGTCTTGGATCCAGTGACGTAAGGGATCTGAGATTCCAAAGTAGTTATGTTTTTTATATTAAACTAAGATAGTGAACTGTGTCAAATGCTCTTGAGATTTACAAAGCTGTAGCGGCTTTAGATTTACAAAGGTGCAGTGGCTTTAAATTTACAAAGGTGCAGTGGCTTTAGACTTACAAAGGTGTAGTGGCTTTAGACTTACTAAGATGTAGTGGCTTTAGACTTACAAACGTATTCTGGTTTCTATAGTCATTTGTTAAAATTTAATGATGACATTGATAAAAATCAAACTTTGTCAAACAACAATTTAATTAACACAATAAAATGTTTCAAATCAAGGGAAGAGGATTATTTGATTGATTTAAACTAATAACAAACAAACAAAATACTTGAGGGTATTAGATTTTTAACAGCCATGCACCAGTATTTATTTTCGTATTTTGTTATTCTTTAGACCCTCACTTTCGATCGTTGTGTTTGCTGTGGTCTTTACTTTGAAAGGTTCGAATTTAGCTACTGCATATTTTGATTCTCTTAGTTTCTGTGCGTTTAAAAAGCTTTTGCAACTCGTTTTATGTGGTACTAATGACTAGTAGGAAGCATTCCTAAGAAACAACAATGATGATGTTTTATGGTGTTCCCCTTTGCAGTCATATCGTTAGGCGTGAGAACCATTGGATTCATAATTCAGAAAAACGTTCTGTAAGAATTGCCGAGTTGGTGATGTCCCCAGGAGAGTCTTCCAAGGTCACGTCAGTGCACATGTGATACTCAAACTGAAAGCATTCAGAGACCAAACGGCCTTGACTTTTCTATTTCCTGTCCACTCTTAGAATTATTTAGATTACAGAGCCCCCACTCCCCCCCCCCACTTTCCCCCAGCCCAGGCAGTACTCAGGCTTTGTTTGGCTTCTCCCACCCGATGGTAGATTATTCCGTTATACCTTCTAGGATTAATAAGTTTCCACAGTTCTAAAGATCTGTTCCATAATCCAGCGCCTTCTTAAACATTAAATATGTATCCTAGTTAAGAAGTGTAAAAGAAAGAAAGCCTAAATAACTACGCCTCATTTTCTTTTTCCTTACTTTCCTTGTAGTCTAATAACTGGATATAGTTGTCTCTAACCTAAAATGTAAACAACGCTGATGTCTCGAGTAATCTTGACATTAATTGCTCCCTCTCTCACTCACACACATGCAGACACACACGATTGATCAATTTCTCTTCTTTAAAGAAAAACATTATTTTCATCCAACTTAGTAGCTTTTCATACTAAGGAGCTCAATTGAATTTATTCAGCACACAGTTGGAGGTTTAATTTGTGTGTTTGTTTGTTTGTTTTGTTGTTGATGATTTTTGTTGTTTTTTATGTGTATTTTTTGGAGGGGGATGGGGTGTTGAACCGTGGTTTAAACTGAAAAATTAAGATATTAATACGGTGGGGGGAGGGTAAAAGTCCATCCCAAGGTTATTCAAGCCTTTTTGGCGCACCTCTTCCATCCATAGACAAACGTTTCAGGCGCCCTATGTGCCATTTTTCATGGTATAAGCATGATGTCCGGGCTGCACCGCCCCTCCTCGCTCTCCCATTTATTTCACCACGTTGTCAGCTTTGCAGACCAAGACCAAAGTATGTGGTTATCTACCTTGATCAAAAACCGAGCGTCAAATAAGTGTGAAGTCTGTACCGGACAATCGCTGAATCATTGACATCACTGTTGCCAAAATAAACTGACCAGAAAATTGATCATCGCCTATAATTGGTCCTATTTAACTGAACACATACAATTTGACATTGCGAATTTCATGAACTCTGTTAAAAAATAAATTTAAATGGAAACACCTTCGGCCCAAGAGAGTACTCAGGAGTGAGTCCACAGCAAGTCTTTAGATAGGGATTCTTAACTATTTTGTAACATACTTTGTTTCATTAATGGGCCTAATATTAAATAAGATAATGAGACTATGCAATGAGTTTCATGAAGATGGAAAAATCTGTTATGTGCCCACTATGGGACGTTTAAAACCTACTCATGAAAAAAATTAATTAACAAACTACTTTACGCCTATACTAATTTATTTTCATTATACTTCTAAATTGTTTTTGTGTTTTAATTGAATTGTACATTCCAAATATTATCAACATCCCTTAGATTAAACAAATTTTTATTTTAAAAAACACAAGTTCCGCCATCTTTTCGGTGGCATGTTGTACCTTTCTTCCAATCGCTGTCTCGATTCGCCATAAATATGTATCACGTCAAAAATACTATTTATTATAGTTATAACAAATAACCCGTAAAAAGTGTTGGTTTTTTTTACTATTAATCTCAACGCATGCCGCTCAAAATAAATTATTGGAAAAAGCTGCACCAACAATAACTCGTTTTGAACATTTGCTTAAAATTGTTCAATAATTAATTTATTTTTTAAACTTTTTATTTGCTTGTGATTGGCTGTAGTAGTCTGTAGGGACCAATCGCTATCGAAGACCGGACAGAACCTTGCCTCTTATTATATAAAGAATATTTAAACGAACGCAATATACAGTTATTACAGTGTTTATAGTTTTTTTTTTCCGCATCTTACTTCCAATATTTAAATAAATAACTAAACTTTGTTACCTAAATTTCTCAATAATTTACCCTCTAATGCGATATTATGTCAGGTCGGTGTTTGAAGATACACTAAATTCAAGTCTATTTGAATTCGGCGAGCGAGGCAGGCGTATTCAGATACTTCTTTGTAAACATTTGTTCTCACTTAGATATACGCATCTTTATTTATATTTTATTATCTTTTCGAGATTCTTTTGATAATGAAATGTACTAACATGAATAAATCAACAACATCTTTACTAGAATCCACCCACTTCCCCGCAAACACTCTACATTTAGCCACAAATATAGCAACTCAAACCAGCGCCTTTTCCCTCCAACTCTTAACACCAAATTATGGATCAATATTCTGTGTTAAATAAATCTATAACAGGGTTTTCCCTGAAGCTTGCATTTATTTAAACGATGTTCCCAGTAACGGTTTTTTTTTAATAGTTAATAATGAGAAGTCAAACGCTTGGGGGAAAAAACCCACGTGGACTCTGAGAATTAGCCCCAAAAGTCAAGCAAGTCTGGGGGTTGACAAGTTGTTGATGAGAAGGCTTCACCGAAGTGATGTTCCTCTTTTGAAACGCTCATGTAGTTTGATTTATACACATCATTTAATGTTGGGGTATGGAACATTTATTTAAAGACGATTTGAGTATTTATAGTATTTCAATTTGCTTACTAATTATAATTTTTTAGAATTGACTTTACTGTAATAATAATTTTAAAAATAAGAGTTAATAAATTGACATTTTAAAAAAAACGAAACACAAATCTATTTCTCTGATGAAATATGTCTGTGGACCGCAAGAACCCCCGGGCCAAAGGTATTCCAGCTGTACGCTGGATGTTTTCTTTCCAAATTTCTGTCATTAAAAATTTGTCTTTGTTAGTAGCCCATGGCTAGAGGGTTTGATTATTCTGCTATAAAGTGGTTCTTGTTCAACACACGCTACCCAGGAGCTTAAATTTAAAAAAATCAAAAACAAAAAAAAAAACGCTATAAAAATTATTCATAAATGTTTCATCTTTTGAACTCAAGTATCGGTGATCCAACAACTGCAAACAAATCTTTTTTGTTATTCTACACTCTAGACGTGGCTTCATATTTTAGAATTAAAGAAAGTGGTCCCAATGGAATTTCTGTTAACAGGATTGGATTAAATAATGAAGGAAATATTTTTATATCTTGAAGACGAGCTTGATTATAAATAGCAGTTTATATAATCAGACGCTGGATGCCAAGATTAGGAGTCTTACGCAAACAAAAGCGCTGCCCTCTATTTCTTGTGGAACTACCTGTTGACCAGTGCTCGATTTAGGAAAAAACCAGTGCCGGGGATGAATTTTTTTTCTGCAGAGCCGGGGATAAATGCCATCCCCGGCGGGGATGGTAGAAGTTAAAGCAGAGCCGGGGATAAATGCCATCCCCGGTGGGGATGGTAGAAGTTAAAGCAGAGCCGGGGATTGAGCCTCACAGTGCCGGGGATATCCCGGTTTCCGCAACAAATTGAGCCCATCTACTAATCCTGCTACTACCACTACTATTACCACTTCTACTTCTACTACTACTACTACTACAATATGACATGACACAACAAGTGAAAACAAATTATGTACAATACAACACATAAAAACAAATGACATGCAACAGGTTCTAATGTTGAAATATATTTTAATTTATTTGCTTCATTTTTTCAAATATTTTGGTTTATTTTACAGTTTTTAATAAAAACTAGCTTGTTGCTGAGATGGAATTTACTTTTAAATGGAAAGTGTGTTGTTTTCGTTTTTTAGCTAATAGATATTATTGTTGATGTTGCTAAAGTAGTTGATGTTGCTAAAGTAGTTGATGTTGTTGTTGATGCAGTAGTTGATGTTGTAGATGAAGTTGTTCTTCATGTAGTTGTTACTGATGGCGTTTGTTGTTAATGTTATTGATGATGTTGTTGATGACGTTATTTTTTTTTTGTCGTTGATATTGTTTTTATATAGTTGAATTTACAGTTTTTAGTAGCTTGTGTTGTTGTTGGTGTTGCTGCAGAAGATGATGTTGTAATTGATGCAGTAGTTGAATTTTTAGATAAAACTGTTGTTGATTTAGTTATTGCTGATGGCGTTTGTTGTTCATGTTATTGATGATGCTATTGTTGATGACGTTGTTTATGTTGCTGTCGTTGTTGTTGTATATTTGAAATTGGTCTAATCAATTCTAAACAGTTATTTGCTAAAAATCAAAACTATTTAAACAAATTATGGCGCTGCTCAATAACTACTTCTTTTGTTGGTTGACAGAAGGTAGGTCGCTAGCAGAATGCCTTCCGTCTTTTAACTACTTTGTGGCATACAAACTGACATCAAAACGTTGAAGTGGTGGACCATTAATTTTAATAAAAAGCAAGTGATTGATAGTTTCAACATCTAATGAATTCCGAAGAGATGTGTGAGTTAAATTCATCGCACTAAATCCTCGCTCACAATCAGCAGTAGATATTGGCAGAACATCTAATCTCTTGTACAAATCATTAAGATCTGCATCAGCATCATGACAATCTTTTGTCATGCGAAATTGGTGTAGTATGGCTGAAGTATGACGTGCTTCAATTTTCAAAACAATTTTGAAGTTCCATAATTTCACGATCTCCAAACAACATTAAGTCTTCTGTGTTATTTGGCCAATTAGCCTTACAAAAAACTTCAGCATGTTTCAATACTAATGTGCTGTTGTCAAAACGGGAGGAGATGTTGTCAACCAAATTTTGATAAAACTGTTTCTTAACATTGTGAAACTTTTTTGTTCCGCTTCCGTTGGTGGCATAATCTTGATTTCTTTGAAAGTACCTGTGCAAGAAAACTCCTTTATAAAATCCTGACCACTGACACCATCATATTCTTTGAAGGCTGACAATACTGTCAATGTTTTTATAGCATTTGAAATCTCAGCATTTACTGTTCTAACTGAGGATGAATTTTTTTGTAAAAATAGTAACACACTTTTAACAACTTCAAGGGTTTCTTTGATTATTGTTAGTTCGTAAACAAAAATCTATTTCTTCAGTTTATGACTTATTACAATGCATTTAGTTCTATCTCGAACATGTCTGCTCATATCCAAACTGAGTGTTTCAAAATGTTTCACTAAATCTGGATAGTTTTGCCAGATTGCTTGAACACTGCGCAAAGAGTATGCCAACCAAAGAATATTAAATGTACGACCAATTATTAGTAACTCTGTATGTACTTCTTTTGCCACAATTTCCAATTGATTTCTATTCTTTGGTGATCGTGAAAAATGCGAATATAATGATTCAGCAAATATCAGAAAGTGTGAGAGTTCTGTTGATGTTTTAAAATATTTTAATACATCGTGAATAGCTAATTCCAATTTGTGAGCCATGCAGTGAAAATATTTATTTTCTGTTTCAATAATGCCAAAACACCTTTCATTTCACCTTGTAAATTACCTGCGCCTTCAGTGCAAATTCCAATAAGTCGCCTTTTCAGTATATCATCTGTAAATCCAAACTTATGTAGAACTTCAAGCAATGAATTTGCAATATCTTCACCCTTTTGACTAGGCAGTTCAAAAAGATCTAAAAACAAATTGTTAATTTCATTGTTATACGCTATTCGTATAAAAAGAATCAGACAAGTTTTCACAGAAACTGAAATGCTTTCATCAAATAATAAGGAAAAAGTTGCTTCAGTCTCAAACAGAATGTATTTTAAAAGCTTTTCCTTCATTTTTATAGAAACAAAAACTATAATATTTTTGCAAGAATGATCTGAAAAAAGACACTTCCCTACATCCAGGCCATTCAGTTCCTGAAGAAGCTCAATTTCCGGATGTGAAGTAAATGCACAATCACGCTTACAAACTGTGTATGCTGTGCGAAAAATACGTGATGTAACTTTCACTTGGTTCTGATGTTGAAGATGCCATAAGTTCTCACTTTTTGATAAACTTTCTTCAATCAAGCATTTTTCTTCAATTAATTTGATATTTGCACAAATTCCATTTGACACACTCTTACCATGTTCTGTAGTTTTGTCATTGAGTTTTTTAATTTATTTTTTTAAAGATTTTATTTCATGTATGGAGAGACCTTCAAGAAAAGTTTTCTCTATTCGCATTCTTTCTTTTCCATGCAAGCCTAATTTTTTTTACTGAAGTACAATATGTATAGATTACTTTTCCATCGGCAGTGGCTTGGAGCCATGGTCTGCTTTCCAGCCATGTTTTGAATCTTGCTTGGAATAGTCCCTCAGGAAAAAATTCACCCTGTATGGGCTGTATGTTTGCTTCATTAATTAATTCATTCAAATTTTTATCGGCATTCAATGTATTTACAGGTTCATACATGTATTTTGGAAATATTCTACATTTTTTGGTATGATACTGACATAATGAATCTCAGTAACTCGCCCGATAACCACTTTATTTGCATCCAACAATGATTGCGTTCTGCATTTCACAACCGTGATGTGCCCATTGTCCTGCCAAATGTGTATATCTGTTCCCAAAATGTCTGCTGGGGCTCGCACTATTGGTTCATCACACCAATGCCCATCCAATCTTTGGCATTCTAAATATGCAGTGAAATCTTTATAATCTGATTTAATTAAAAATGATTCTTCAATGCAATTTGGATGGTTTTCTAAATAAGTCACTGCATCCTTTCTCAACTGCCAAGCATTGTATGAAGATATTGGATTTACACAACTGGATTATTGAAATTGGTCGATTATGGCGTGAAAAAAACAGTTACCATCACTTGGTACATCGACAACAAAGCATCCTCGATCTTCAAATATTTTTTGTCAGATTTGTTAGCACAACATTGGAGTCCCCGATGCCTGAAAATGAAAACAATACAGTATGAATTACAAATGGATGATTGTCAGAGAAGACACAGTTCTAGAAGTAGGATGGAAAGCCTGTTTTCAGACCGCCTCTCCAATAAACATTGAATAACACCCCCACACCATACCATCCCTTGATCTATTTAATGGCTTATTTGAGGACCAACTCCTAAATCTGCCCCTGCCCCTGTCAGTGTATTGATATCAGCATCACCAAGAACAAAATCATTTTAAATTACATCATTTAATTAAATTTTTATAAGATCTGATGTATCTCAGCTTATTGATTCTATCTTTCTTGACAGCTTATATAACAATGTTTACGAGCTAATAGATTTTTTCAACTTATTATTTTATATTAATAGTAATAACAATCAATATATATTCAACTGCTTATGAGTTTTGATTTTAATTTCAAATCAAACTTATTAAACCCAAATAAATAAACTTATAATAATTATATAATCGATTTATTAATAAATTATTAATAATTAATGACTTACTACAAGACGTTGTCTGAAGAAGTTGAAGATCATCACTGTGAGATTTCACTCTCCGGATTACAGCATTTTTCATAAAAGACAATTTTTGTTGTGTTAACGTTTTAAATTTTTTTTACAAGACGGCTCTTTAGACATTTCAATTTAAAACGAAATTTAAAAAATATTTACTTTAAATGTAATTCTAATAAAGCGCGCTTTATGACAAACGAAAAGTGAACTTAAAATTGAAACCAAAGATTATAAGAAAACGAAACAATTAGAATTAATTTTACTTATGTTTATTTCGATTAATTCGGTAGATGGAAGCGCAGGTACAAAATTGTTCTATTAAATTAAAAATTCCGTGATTGAAAATTTGATACTGCTGTAACTTACCGTTACGACTAATTCGACTTAAAAAACCAGTGCCGGGGATTAAAAAAATTTCTGCAGAGCCGGGGATAAATGCCATCCCCGGCGGGGATGGTAAAGGTTAGAGCAGAGCCGGGGATGGAGCCTCACAGTGCCGGGGATATCCCCGGCATCCCCGGCGGTAAATCGAGCACTGCTGTTGACAGAGTTTTGTTTCCTGGCTTACAGTCCGGGGTAAGGTTTTTTTTGTTTTAAAATGTAAGTCTTTACTACATCAACTGTTTTAAGACGGGTTTTCCTATAGTTGATGTGTGAAGTGCAGGATTCCTAGTTCATTGCTAAGTATCGAGCGCTTTTTGAGATTTTTATATATGAGTGGGACATGCTGTTTGTATTGAGAGTTTTATATATGAGTGGGACATGCTGTTTGTATTGAGAGTTTTATATATGAGTGCGACCTGCTGTTTGTATTGAGAGTTTTATATATGAGTGCGACATGCTGTTTGTATTGAGAGTTTTATATATGAGTGCAACATGCTGTTTGTATTGAGAGTTTTATATATGAGTGCGACATGCTGTTTGTATTGAGAGTTTTCATAAAGAAAACGCGTGGGTCTCGTGTACTGGGCTATGCTTATTATTCCATATGAAATTAGCGCTCATATTCACTACTGCAAGAATTATTAAATACAAATCAATTGTGTTAAAATGCTCTAATTTAAAAAATGTGGATTACAGTTTTTAAATAGTTTAACAGCCCGGGGAAGGGGCTTACCTCTACGTGGTCCCCGGGATGAGTAGGGTACGCGAAACCCGAAACTAAAAGTCCCGACCAGGAAGGTCGAAGTCCGGTTAGGGCTAGCTAGGAAGTTAGACAGATGATTAAAGCCGCCGTACGGAACGTAGACAGAGGCGACCATGGTGGAGATCGCCTCTGTCGATGATGAAAACCATTGTGCCCGTTGAGGGTCGGGTCATCCGAGGCGGCCGTTTCGTCCCCTTTCTAGGTAGAATCAGTGAACGGCACTGTTTAGGGTCAGGAGGGCCAGTAAACTACTAGAAAAAGTGCCGTGAAGAACTTTTGGTCGGACGTCAGCTCTGAGGAAACCTTCCCGATAAGGGGTGCCCTTACCCAACACTATGTGGTTGGTTCTGCGGTTGCCCGCACCCCTAGGGAGGTTACAATGATGATACCCCCTATCTTGCGACAGTCCTAGGTAGATAGATCCGTTTCATGCGCTGTGGCGGGTCGAATCAGGCAAATCCACACCCTCCTTAGGGAGGAAACCCCCTTGAGAGGCAGGACGGTGAGCTTCGAGCGAACTTAACCCTGCCCAGACGGCCCCCTCCTAGAGGGGACCTATAAGAGTTTTAGTAACTCAGGGCCTTTGATGCCATCTCAAATGACACAATAGTTAAACAGTCGTTGAATTGGAATATTTATTTACAAAGATCTCATGTTTTTCTTTAGATGCTGTCACCTAAAAAAAACAACGTCACCATTGTTTTTTATCACTTATCACTTGCAATATTCAAATATGTACATTCAATAATCTCCTACATAAAAAATATTTGCTTTCTTTTGTACCATAATGCAGACCTCACACTTTTTGTCTATTGAAACATTTATGTTTATGCAATCAAGTGAAGCAGTCTGCGCCTGCATTGTTAATTTTTTGTTTAGTTTTTATCTCTGTGCTATACACATGAATGTGCTTTGCACTCTCTTTTTCAGTTATTCTAAACTACTCATAAGTTGTCTGTTATTAATTTTGATTCACTCTATTTGCTTGCTAACTAAGTCATAGAAAACATTATGAGTAATGCATTTGATTTCTTTAAAACTAACGTAAACATTTCAAATTAAGGTATTTCATCATCGCTTAAGCATAAATAGAAAATGAGTAAATGTAAATAATTGTATTCCTATTACACCCAAAAATATTACATAAATGTTACAATCAACTGGTTTCCTCACATTTAGTTCACAACTAACGGGGGAAAAAAACAACCAACCAACCCACCCACAAAACACCCACACCAACACACACACACGCAAACACACATACTTTACATACACACATAGATACTTCCTGCTTTTCCCTAAATCCTGTCCTTTTTTTCCCTTTATTTTACATGAATATTTTATGATATAGTATGTTTTAAGAGTTTATATATAGTTTTGTTACTTATTTAATTAAGTACGCATTTTATGTTTATTGTACTGATGAAGGCATTAGCTGAAACTTTTACTGTCGTGTTAGTTTGAAAATAGCGATCAAATTTATTGTTTTCATTATCTAATATGTTTGTGTATGTGTTTTTTTCCAACACTCACACAACGGGACATTTAATAAAAACAAAAACTAAACCTCATCTATTAAACCTCGGATCTTTTTACAACGTTCCTTTTTCACAAATAAAATATAAGCGAAAACAATGATTTCCCGTCATGTCGTATTTTATGGCGAGAAACATGCTCTGTTAATCGCGACACAAAAAATGTTTATTATTATTAGGGCTGCGGATATTAACCATTAACTTCTTGATTAATCGTTAAAGAATAAAACGAACATTATTTTTAACGCTTAATTGAACCATTAATTGCATATTTTTGGAAGACAAATTTTTTTTAAAAAAATAAATCAAAATAGCGACCAGTAAATAATAAATTTTCTGACGGTAACACGAACTTTAATTAATCGTTAATTTTTCAAACGTTAACGATTAAATTTCAATTATTCTTTAACAGCCCCTAATTATTTAACGTCTAAATTTTCGTTTAAAAAAGGCTAATAATATTATTTATTGCATAAATATTAACGCAATGAATCTATTGCTCTCAAAAACTTAATGATAAACTCTTAAGTCCATTCTTTATGGGGTCTATGTAAAGAAATATCCGGAGAAAGAATACAAAATTCGATTTAAGGTCTCGGCTCCCACCCGTTTCCCCCCTCTCCAGTCCTGACTTTGATAACTAAGAATGGGAAATGTTTGTTTCTGTCCGCACCTATTGTACAGTCACTCATTTGACATCCAAGTGTGGACAACTCCAATCATTTGCTCAGTTCGCTCAAGTCTCTACCCTTAATTCGATCGACCAAACGGACCCCTGCACTTCCCCTCCCTCACACACGCACCGTTGCCGAGGATTGCCCTTTCATTATATCCAATTTCGAAAATACTGTAATGAAAGATAGAAATAATCAAACAACACGCATAGGTCTTCAATAAGAACTCAATATTCATAGAAGACCAAATTTAAATTTCTTTTAAGAGATTATAGTTTTTAGTCCCCCCCTCCTCCACAGACTTAAGAAGACGTCACTCATCTATAAACGATCTGGTTCGACTGCACTAAACACACGACGTGAGAACAACACGTCACGCCGACCAGACACCGATGAGGTCTTACAGTTAACCGACTCAATTAAATAATAAACCAACATTGACAGGGTCGGCTAATCCGTCCATTTAAAAATTCACTATATTTTTTTACTTGCTGTCACCGTCTTCAATAGACATAGATTTAGATTATCTCGTAGTGGTGGTTTCTAAAGTCTCTTAGAATTTTTTTTTTAAAAATGAATTTTCTCACCGCTCATACTTTGGGGTTTCATACAGAAGTCGCTAGATATTTGTTAAACATATCCACCACGCAAGCGAGAGAAATCCAGCGCCACATTTATATAAGTATATATTTTGTTTAGTATCTTTGAAAGTAATTTTACACGGCCACGTGTTTTTTTACTCGGATATTAGCCACAACATAAAACACCAAACTGCAAGGAACTGCATGGTAAAAAAAACAAAGTATGCAGGCTAGCATCTTTTAGATTGTTCCTGATTACTGATTTAAAAAAGATGCCTACATATTTGTCTGAAATTAAATGAAATCAAAAGAAATAATAAACAAGTTCCTGTGCATAATTTAATCCCTACTCTTTAAAAAGCATTGCTTTCACAGACATGAAATCAAAAGAAATAATAAACAAGTTCCTGTGCATAATGTCTGTGAAAGCAATGCTTTTTAAAGAGTAGGGATGAATTTGGGAGATTTAAGCTAAAAATTTTTTTAAAAATAGCACAAATGTTTTAAATGCGATTTATTTTCTCTTGCTGCAGGATTTGGGCATTAGATATCTAATTATTACAGAACTGTAAAAACCGTGTGAGCTATGGTGTACCTTTACATGGGTTAGTTTTGAGGCTTCATAGTGAAGCCTTGTTGGCATTCTTATTGAACTCGTCCCTTGAATCCATGTTTTGTCACGTAATTTTTGGCTAATAGATATTTTCTGTCATTGTTTAACGCACTATGCCTACCGTTGCTTAGCGGTTTATCATAGTAATTAGTAAAACAGGCTCCTGGTCCCGGTCGCAGGGAGAAAAAAAACATCGCCCTGTCGGCTACAGTTAAAATTTTAGAAAACAATGATCTCTCCTAATCTCATTCAATAAGTATTAATTTGATGAGCATTCACTCCGTCGTTTTACAAAGAAATACTCATAATGGTAAAATTTAGAAAAATAAACATTAATAAACTTTGCGGAAGTGCTTGCCAGCCTCATTAGCTGGAGATCCTTGTGTCGCACATTAGCATGTTAACCTTAGCATGTCGAAGTATTCTATTTCTACCAGTGGCTGGAAGGTTGGGGCGAACTTTTGATAGTTTGTGTCAATGTAATTTCACTTTTCTGTATAAGTAGGCATACCTGTGACAGCTATACCATAATGTCTTATTGTGTGTCGTGTAGATGATGTGCCGTGCAATATTGTAATTGTGTGGCTACACTGTCGCCGGTGCTGTATGGTCCCCATGCATTTAATTTACGATATCAATGAAATACATGAAGTTACAGGAGGAAAATTGCGCGTGCAATGGACTCTCACGTCATCATAAGTTCAGCTAAACAGTTTGACGCCTACAACTCGGACGTGGCGTGATTGGCTGTCAGTTCATTTTATTCGATAGACGTCCCTTAACACTTAACTCTTGTTTGCCCAATCCCGTGCAAGAATCGGCAGTCACGAAATGTGTGTGTAGGATGATAGGTTTCTTACAACCAGGCATCAGACAAACAGACAACCAGGCAATAGACAACCAGACATCAGACAAACAGATAACCAGGCAATAGATAACCAGGCATCAGACAACCAGGCATCATACAACCAGGCATCAGACAACCAGGCATCATACAACCTGGCATCAGACAGACAACCAGGCAATAGACAACCAGGCAATAGACAACCAGGCATCAGACAACCAGGCATCATACAACCAGGCATCAGACAAACAGACAACCAGGCATCATACAACCAGGCATCAGACAACCAGGCAATAGACAACCAGGCATCAGACAAATACGCATTAGACAAACAACCAACCAGGCAACTGACAACCAGGCACCATACATTCAGGCATCAGACAACCAGGATTCAAACAATCAGGCAACAGACAACCAAGCAACAGACAGCCAGGCAACAGACAACTAGGCATCAAACAACCAGGCATCAGACAAACATGTATCAGACAAACAGACAGCAGGCAACAGACAACCATGCATCATACATTCAGGCATCACACAACCAGGCAACAAACAACCATGAACAATACATTCAGGCATCACACAACCAGGCAACAGACAACCATGAACAATACATTCAGGCATCACACAACCAGGCAACAGACAACCACCCACCATACAGTCAGCCATCAGCATTAGACAACCATGCAGGCATCAGGCAAACAGACATAAGACAACCAGACACCAAAACTACGAGGCCTAAGCACACCAGGGCTTACCGGCGCGTGCCGCTAATAATATGGCGCGATGCATAACGCCACCAGGAGCACGATATTGTCATTTCCATGCACGCCAAGTTTAATTTTGGGGTTGGCAGGCCGAACTGTTGGGGTGGAAGAGATCTTCTATATTCTTTAGGTTCGTGGTTTATCATTTTCAGTTTTGTCTTTGTCACATGGTTTCTGTGGGAGATGACAGTTTTTAAGGCGTCAATTATAGAGGGAATACGTGGGGAAATTTAGTTTTCTTTTCTTTTTATTCTTATGTTTCGGTGATTGCGGCAGTAAAAGAGGGGGCGGGGTGGTATAATATTTTTGTATACATTTTGTTTTTCGTCAAATTTTTTTAAGTGCCAGGTGTAATTTATGCGTATAAAGGGAAAATGTCAGGGAATATGTAACTGATATTTAACGAAAGTGGGAGAACAACGAGTTAAATTATTCATAGCGTTAAATTCGCCAGAGTTATCAGTTATAAAATTCTTTTTCTAAAATTGAAATTAGTTGAGACTCGTTCAGTGAGAAATCCAGACCTTTTTAAGTTATGTCATCTGCTGACCTCCAAGACAGCGTGTCATCTGCTGACCTCCAAGACAGCGTGTCACCTGCTGACCTCCAAGACAGCGTGTCATCTGATGACCTCCAAGACACCGTGTCATCTGATGACCTCCAAGACAGCTTGTCAGCTGATGACCTCCAAGACAGCGTGTCAGCTGATGACCTCCAAGACACTGCGTCACCTGCTGACCTCCAAGACAGCGTGTCAGCTGATAACCTCCAAGACAGCGTGTCATCTGATGACCTCCAAGACACCGTGTCATCTGATGACCTCCAAGACAGCGTGTCATCTGATGACCTCCAAGACAGCGTGTGATCTGATGACCCCCAAGACAGCGTGTCATCTGCTGACCTCCAAGACAGCCTGTCAAATGCCCAGAACAAAAACTCATTTCTAATAGTTATCTTAACATTGCTGTAAAATAAAGTGATAACAAAGTTAACAGTACATGTCACAATACAAGGTACAAAATATGTCACCCCTAGTTTGAAATACATAAGAAAAGTTAAGTTTCGGTAAATATTGTTAACTTACTGTCAACATGTACTTTATTTTCTGATAGCCGTTGTGTTGAGAGCCGTGAACTCATTTCATTCCGATGGAAACAATGTTTATTTGGGGTGAACATAAATATTCATGTAAAGATCCCTATGTCCCTGGCATTTGGCCGGAAAAGAAAAATAACTCCAAACCGACACTTGTGCACTTTTCTTGTATAAGCTACGTCTCTGTGGACACGGAATTTTCCCTCTGATCCTACGCTTATCCTCTACTCCTGTGATACTGAACACATTTGTTCTTCTAGGATCTGTTGTGTAATAATGGCATAAATAAGTCGAGGCTAGACGAGGACAATGAGGCATTATCGTTCAGTAAATAAAACATGAAGACACGCGCCGAGAGTTGATTTAGTATGCCGAAAGGCTGGCTGTTCTCGCATCATTTCACACCTTGTTGCTGGCATGGATATAGAAATAATGAAACCTTAATTGAGTAAATATCAAGCACACTAAACGGACATCAATGGGTTGAACTTTTTTCAGGCGTTTTTGTTTTTGTTTTTAGTTTGGGTGTAATTTTTAAGCTTCAAATTTACAGAAAGTGACATTTGAAAAGCAGCAATAAGGGCAAAAAAGATTTGGGTAAAAATGATTTATCTAGTTTTATCGTCGCTTTTTTCATGTTTTTGCGAACCTTGCTCGAGTTTTGGGGGTTTCAGTCGGTTATCGGTAATAAGACCAACATTCCGCCGCCTCCAACTTACACACGCCCTCCCTTTGATATATATGTATATATGTGTTTGTGTGTGTTTGTGTGTGTGTGTGTGTGTGTGTGTGTGTGTTTGTTTGTGTGTGTGTGTGTGTGTGTGTGTGTGTGTGTGTGTGTGTGTGCGTGTATGTTTGCGTGTGCATGTGCGTGTGTGTGTGTGTTTTTTAAAGCAAAGATTAACGCAATGTTATGATTTTCTGATTCCAAACACTTATCAAGTCAGCTCTTTTAAGATCTAAAAAGGAAGTACAGTGTAAAACATATACATTTTACAATCCACTTCCTTTGCAGATCTTAAAAGAGCTGACTTTATAAGTATTTGGAATCAGAAGATCATAACATCGCGTTAATCCTGGCTTTAAAAAAAGACACTATTTCTAAGCTCGTAACAAGACGTGCCATCTGAGACTCCAGCTCAAGACGCCCTGGTCCTTCGGGGCATTCCACTACGTTCACAATACATTGTCCAGAAGACGGTGTGCTACAAATGTCATTGCTTAATTATTTCCTCTATCAATGGTTCTCCAAATAAGAACTTTTGGAGTCGGAACTCGTCATCGTGACATACCTTCTCGCCTGCCTATTTAGCCATATAGGGTCTTTCTATTATTGCTATTTGATTCCTTGGCTCATGACATATGGTTCAATGCTGTTGTTAAGCTGTTATTTACCTAGCAAATTTTAAAAGAAAAATTATACTCTTTAAAATTAGTACTTATCTTATTTAACATTTCCTAGTTTTAGCCTTACTGACAAGCAGGGGCTGGGGTGTGGAGGGTGTCGAGGGTATGGACTGCACCGGGTAACCCTATCAAGAGGTGACACCAGATTTCGAAATTCTGTATGTTCCCGTTATTTAGCACTGGAAGACTGTTTTGAGGTAAGTCGTGACGGAGTGACATTATGCGCTACTGCAATGGGTAAAACCTACCGTAGTGACGCCGTTCACATCCTGGGGACCTCCTTAGCATATTTGAAAAAGACCAAAACCCTCTATCTGTTATGGTTGAGGAGTTGCATGCGCAAGCTCTACAGACATCTCAAAGGTATAAACTCAATTCCCAAGGGAAAATGCGTTAAAAACTCACGCCGGACTTAATATTCTCTCTGTGCCCTCATTCTTTGTTTGGTTGTTCTTTTGAAAATAATATTAATAAACAACAGCAAGCGATTAGCCTCAGATGTACATTATATACTTTTTACGGTGACGTCAAATTTACATCAACAACTGAACCTCACTTCTCAGCCCGGAATTTAAAAAAAAAAAAATGAAAAGATCACTGAAGGTCTGCATAAACCGATTGCTGAAAGAGGCTGAATTCCTGCTTGAAGTGGGGTCGTCAAGTACGAGATGAAATGCCAATTGATGTCCAACTGGCCTGGCGTTGTTGTTGCCGTCTCTATTGTAAGATTTGATTGCTCAATGGAAAAATAAACACACGCTGGCTGCTAATAAGAGATTTTTCTCTTTATTTTCACACCCCAGACAGAAAAGAAAAAGAAGTAGAGCAAATATTTGTATTACTTGTCTAATGTAGTTTCTGCCATCTGATGAACTGTGCAGCGATAGAAAATCAGAATTTTCCTTGTCAATAAATCTCTCGATTCAAAACAAATGCATGTAACAGTGTGACTTATGGAGAATACGAAGTCTTTAAACATGACAATTACTGCTGTGGCTTTCATGTTATACAAAATATTTACAATTATCTATAATTCAATTTTTGAAACGAAAACTTTTTTTTTCAGGTCTTTATAAATTTGCCTTTACCGTCAACACGGGTTCAATTTTGGAATTGAATCCTGTGTTGAATTTACTTGAACTTTTGCACACTTGTGTAAGGTGTATTATGTTGTTATTATTTTTTTTTAATTTGTAAGTTTTTTTATGAAGTTGTGAACAAAATGGGGGTGAGACTGCAATCAGGCTTATAATAAGTAAATGGATGGAAAAGACGTAAACCCATTGAAGAATATACTTATCCAAGAGTATGGGACTCTTGCACCACATGGGATGAACGTTTTGTTTGCTCTGACCACCTAGTCGTTTTGCCCCATCCACCCTCTCCTTTCTTGTGTAGGCTGGCACTGCTCTCTTCCTTCTTTGCTTTCATTGACTCTTTGGATTTCACCGCAGCTAAGTTTTCATTTTTCATATTCGTTTTATTTGCATATTGTTTGTTCGTTGAGAAAGTCTCTTTGCCGAAACGTTCACTGTTTTGTTACGTCCTGTCAGGCTAACCCTTACCCCGTTTACATCTTTTCCATTTAATTTGTTATGATGTTCAAATTGGCTGCTTTCGATAAGTATATACTTAGACAAGAACGATTTTTAAAATCTCACCTACCTTACCACCACTTCCATCACTTTATGCTGTGGAGCATGTTTGTTTGTGAAATTCAACTCACCTATTTGAATCCTTAAGCTACATTTAAATGCATCGTCAATGAACCATGTTTTGATCAGTAAGTGGTTACTTAATTTGTTCTTCTTTGCAAGATATTTTTAAAACAGCACTAAAAAGTAGAAAATATGAAATACTTGAAATTCTGTAAGAACCACGTACAAAATGTTTTGGCTACCATTATGCGGGGATCGACGGCACTTAAAATAGACGTTAAAAAATGGGATGCACTGCAGAACTTTTTGGAATAGATAGATGATAAAACTTTCGCACTGATGTTTTGACATTCATAGAGTCTGGAAAGGTGCAAATCAGTAACTCCAGGGTTTGCTTATAACCACATTGTGAGAGTTGACGATCAATTCAAGACACATATTCCCATGCGCTCAGACTAGCAGCCAGAACATCAGCTTAGGCTTTCTGTCAACTTTTTTTTAAAAGGTGGCCTTTAAGGATTTATACTTATTTTAAACGTATTGTTATTTATAATATATTTCCTTGTGTTTATTTATAGTTTATGTCTTTTTTGTGCAGGAAAGAGTCAAAAGTCCAAAGTAAAACAATACAAGGCGTTTTTTGTTGAAAGTAAAATGTGTTATTACCCTTTTTGAAAAAAAAGTATGGCTAAAAAAATCTCATTTTTTATTTCAAAGATTGAGCTGCCTCCCTAAAAATCAGTTATATTATTTAAAAAACAGAGTAACTCATTTAATATTGTTATTATTTCTCAAGCAATAACACATTAAAACGTCTTATAGATCGCTGGCATCCCACCCAGACTGAATGCACAATGAGTATCTGTAACATAGTGTTGTATGAAATGAAACAGAAATCATTTAACCGGCCAAGTTTAATTAGTTAATGGAATGTAACTTTTTTTTCTGAACGATGAATTACTCTCCTTCCTATTTCTAGAGGGAGGGAGAGTGGTTTGGGGATGGGGGTATGCCGGAAGTGACGACACGCCGATAGCGAACATTGTAAACCCATTCATCCCGTCTTTAACACCAGTACCTCCTTCCCCCCCCCCCTGTTCCTGGACACGATAGGCGGGCATTCCTGGAGGACAACAGGGAAGGAAGGTTACAGGCACAATTATATTATTTAGGCCAATTAGAGGAAGGCCACTTTATAAAAATAAAAACATGAATACTGGATTCCGAAATTTGTTTAAAAATGCGAATATGCGCATCATAAATTCAAAAGATAGGACAGTACAAAAAGACCTACTTAATCATAATTTATGATGTCTAGCTCTGCGCCAATTAATTTTACGTTAAAAGGCATTTACAACTTTACAACTTTATTTTTAAAAGGTGAAATTATTAACGAAATTTTTTTTTTTTTAAATTTCAAAAGAAATCATTCAAATGGGGAATTCAAATTTGACCAAGAATAACGACTTTAAAATTACTACGTGTAAACTAATCAAAGTGCCAATAATTAACATTTTGATGAACATTGCGTAAAATTATCAGACCACCGTACTAAGGTCGTCCTTACCCGTGATGAAAATATTTCCCTTTGTGTTTTCAGATCAAGCTCATGGCTTAAGACACAATTTCATAGCCACCTACTCCAGACTTTTTGCTTCAACATTTTTTTTACAAAATGGCTTGATACCTTGATAGAATACAATCTTCAATTTTTTGAGAAAAAAAATCTCTTGTCTAGTAAAGCCCGCTGTGCGGTCATTCTGACATTTTTTAAAAATAGTTATAAGGCAGTACGTTGATCAATAATTCTTTGAATAAATAACTCTGAGCACAGGTTTTATGTTGATACAGGTGGTATAATTTTTTTGGTAATAGTTAGAGGTTAAATGGGATTAAATTGTTGCAGTAGGATGATCACAATGTCTAATGAATGAGAAAATGATATGTTTTGCGAAGAATCTTCATATCTAAAGTGTGACTCAGCGATGTCCACTTAAAAAGTTTCAAAGACTTTTAAAGGTAAACATGATTCTGATTCCGACAGCAAGTTTCCAAGTGGCAGTTCGTCTATTGCCATTACATAAAAGAGGAGTTGTGTAAAGAAGCTGCGCGTTAGCCAAATAGCATTTAATGTGAGGAGAGACAGAGAGTTTAGCTGGGCAAGTCATGGCGCTCACCTATCGAGCAATGAATGATTCGGTCGCTATTGTCCATGAAAACGTTTGTGTATAAGGAAAACATTTAAAGCACACCCCATATCTGCTTTGCTATTTACTCGATTCCTTCAGTCAATGAATGATGTGTGAACTTATTTTTTATAGTAAATATATGCCATATATATTGATTGGAAATAAGAGTGGGCAAAAGGTTGGGTGTATTGATTTTGGAATGGGGTGGAGTAGGGAAAGTTTACAGAAATTCAAGATGATGAGAATTTTCCCTGACACAGAAGAAGTCAGTGAAAATTGTTTGAAAATTAAGTCGGAAATGCTCATGTGGAGACTTTAAGGGTTCGTTAAGTGGGTGGTGTTTCGTGATTTTGTGGATTAAGTTTCTAGGGAAAGTTTACCTTACCGGGAACAAGTTCATTATATCAAATACTTAAATGTGTCTGGAATTATCATAATAGAGATGCTAATATTTATCTAAGAAAGTAGATTCTATTTTACGTTTGTCTTAAATTCCCGGAAATATCTGCTATGAAATGAATGTCGGTTTTTTTTGTTTTTGTTTTGTTTGTTTGTTTGTTTTTTTTTGTTTTTAAATTTTTTTTTAAGCAGCAGAAATTCCGATGAAAATTGTTTAAATGTATCTGACGACCTTTTTATGTTCCTTTCTATGTGTGAGGTAATTAGGCGGTCGTTTTTAACCTGCAATGTACGGAGATGATATAGTTCTTTTAATGAATATCTCATCTGTTCATAGCTACCGAATTTCAGTGCCTTGAATGCAACATCAAACCCCAAAAGAAGACATTTTCCATATTGTCTAGAGAGTCTTTGATAAATAAATTAAATTTGAAATTGAAATTAAGGTATTAGTTGATGTCGAAAATGCTCTCGGATAAACACTTAAAAATTACAAAGAGATAAATGAGTTTAGATAAACTTTTTGGAGAAACGGTTTGGCTGATAAACGTACTGAGCTGAAACTCAGCCACCTATTTTTACACATTCAATTCGTTTATAAAATCAGCGAATCAATTTATTTAATTTTTTCATCTACTTATATTACGTATATGAATTTTATTTTTTTAATCCTACAACATTTCATTTTCTTTTATGATATTTTATTGTAATTAAGATAATTTATTATGAGAAAGTTTCACAACGTCACCACATACCATTTACTTCAATAAGTCTTATTAAGTATATGTATTTAGAGAGAGAGATAGAGAGAGACTTGCTGAATTATTTCTATTGCCCAAGTCTGAAACAGCGGCAATGTCATCAATTCTAGACTTTTATCCGTGGAACAAAGTGTTTGCTAAACCATTGCACTCTGCACATTTTCTTTCATTGTCGTTTCCGCTTCTGGACTATTTGGTTTCAGTTTTAATATTAATAAACTATTTCATTTTCTCCACAGCTTGCGATACCCCGTGAACAGAAGATGTGAACGTGCCGTCAGTCAGTACCGCCCCAACTATAAATAACGACGCCGAACTCACACCAATGTCATAGGATTATGACCGCAGCTCTCCACGCTGTTAGTGCTAGGAAATCCAACGTCGTCTGGGTGACAACACAAGAATGGCTAAAACCTTCGCAGAACTGGGTCGAGAGTCTCGCCCGGCACAACGTGACAACGGCAGCAACATCCCCCTGCGGAGCTGCACTTGATACAACCGTCTGACTGTCCGAATAAAGATCTCAACCCACGTCGGTTATCTATATTTAGGATTGCAACAAGTTTTAAACTAATCTTTTCGGCATATTAGCGCCTCTTCTGTGAAGTAACGAACTATTCTCTGTAAAATGTGGATTACTTGACTTAACCAAAGGATAAATCTATTATTTTACTGTGATCCAACACGATTTTCCTATATAAACTGAGAACATACTTATAGTCGATTTCAAACTACCTCAGTTTGGAGTCGCAATATGTGACCATGAAAATATGGAAATGCTTTTCTTTTATTTATAAGTCATTCTTTACGTCATTTTCAAATATGAATACCAGGTCTTCAGCTCGTTTGTGTGATTTAAAGATTATCATGGGTGCTATCTAGACTGTTCTTGTCTAAAGTGTACATCCGGTCCACTTTTTTGTTTGACGATTGCTCGCCCGACTCATGCAAAGCCCTTAGATAATAAAGCTCTCCAGGGATGCCGTCTGTAACATCCAGCTATTGATTGGCTCGAGAAGCTGCCATGTGCATTTACAAATGTCGCCCAACAACTTGACTGGCGAGCTTTTTGTCATGGCCACCACGATTCTACCCACAAATCTGACCAATGGAAGTGACCTGGTAATTGTACGGGACTGGAAAACACTTTATTTCGTTCTGTCTCACCTCGCTCCGTTCTCCTTGGCAATAGACCGTTACGTCACACCTATTTGGTGTGTCATTGGTGTTCTGGGAAATTTGGTGAGTAAATCGTGTGTAGTGGCATTTGTCGAGTAATATTTATAAAATATTTAGTGAGTTACTTGTGTGAAACGTGGGCAGTTTTAGTTCGAAAATTTAAGTTTTGACCTTAAAAAGATTTTTTTTTTAAATGATGCGTTTTCATTTTCTTGGAATTAGCTGAGTCCTGGGCGGATATGTATAGCAGGTGAGTAATTAGCGAAAGGCGATATCATGTACATGGCGGATAAATATTGTTGATAATTTTAAACGTAAGATATTATGTATGGTGTAGAAGGATATTGTTGGGTTTCAAATATTCTTTCTTTTAACTCATTATACTACCAGATAAATGTTTAGGTTGCACTTTAACACGTTCCAAATTTTTACCTTAACAAATACTTTATGACTAATAGAACCCATGACTAATTTACCCATTATTTATGAAACCCATGACTCAAAGAGCAATTAATTTTGACAAAAACAAGACTCATAGACCCCATTGTTAGAGAAACCCATGATTCATAAAGCCATTGTTTATAGAACCCATGACTCAAATGCCTCAGTATTTATTAACTCAATAATACCCATGGCTTATAGAAACCATGACTCATAGAACTCTTAATTATAGAACCATGAATCATAGAACTTATGATAATAGAACCATGACTCATAGAACTCATGATTATAGAAATCATGGAACTCATGATTATAGAACCACGACTCATAGAACTCATGATTATAGAACCACGACTCATAGAACTCATGATTATAGAAATCATGACTCATAGACCCCAAGATCTATTGAACCAATGACTTATAATAGACCTCATATGCTATAGAACCAATGACTTATAGAAGCTATGACGGCACAGTCCGCACAGTGCGTATACATATGACGACAAGTCATCGAGGACACACATTTCAAAGGGCCGTAAACCTCTGGTCTCTTTGAGCATGAAAGAAATTCATGACGCTTTTTAGCACGGCTCGGGGCGCATTTCATCGTTACGGTCGTCTTTCCCGCCATAAAAACGTTCTTCTGAATGGGAGAATTTTGGTGTGGATTTTATTCCCAGGATTGTGAACAGTATGTACTTTTTTAGTAATCTTGCGCCTTCACCCTTGTATAAGAGGGTATGTGTCGCACCCATAAAACGAAACAAAACAATTTGACTTTTAAAAAGACTCGATGGACAAATAATTTAACCATCACTTGTGCTATATTTAATCTGTTTATTATGATCCTGTGAATTGTGTTTATTCAAAAATATTCACTGGACATTATCCTACAATGGTGAAGTGAAGTGTTAACCATAGTTACGACTGGCATCAATCTTTCACAATGATTGTTTCCCTGGAAGTGTAATTGCAGACAGTCAACTCTTCCTCATCAAGCCATTCAACAGTCTCTGTATGCGCATTTTCACGTCTGGCAATAACTGCCATGGATTCTCTTTACCTTTTAGAAGCGATTCTCAAAGGACGGATGCGTTTTATCCGAGTTGATTTTTGAACTGATTGAGTGGGAACATTTTCCTGAGCCCGAGCTCTGTGTTATCTTGCAACATTATTTCTTCAACAATATTTGTGAGCAAAATATAAGGGATATACTTTGCAAATTCAATCAAGTAGGCTGGTCTGCAAAAAATGGACAATATAGATCTTATGGTTGTGTTTTGAAAACTCATGTAGTTAGGGAAATTTCCAAAATCAGCTGAGAAGTTGAATACCAGCATTTAAAAAAAAAAACTATAAAAACAAAGTTTTTGACTATAAATCCCTTATATATGAGACATATCTTTAAAGTATAGATTATGTTCAATACAAGACGCACCGCGCGACAGACCGTGACGGACCCCTGTGACGTTGAGGGTTGGATTTAACCTCCAGTGACCCGTGGAGGTCACCAATAGTAGACGGCTACATAGAGATACATAGAGATAGACTAAAAACTCATTACTTTAATTACGGTACATTCGATCAATTTGCAATTATCAGAGAATGCATTGTTGAGTGACACAGATCGATGTGCAAAATTTCAGCTCGATAGGATCACGAGAAGTGGTTCATTGTTTACTTTTGTTTTTCCGCGCTTGCAACCACTAGACACTGAAGTTAATATAACGGGTTCTAAAATAAATATGGAAGAACACCGTAACTTTGAAAAAACTATTAATTTTTTAAAGAAATAATTGACATGTACACTACATTACAATAACTCCAAACACTGTCAGTAGACCTGAACTAAGCATCATCCCTGCAGCATTTTATTTGTTTATTTGTTACTATGTTTTTGTCTCTTTCATATTGATGGTTCATAATCAATGTTGTGATTATTCTAAATTCTGCTCTAATATGACAATGCGCTTAGTTGTTTCACCATTTTTAATATGAGGATATTTAATTTGTCACAAGTGCTAATTTTTGAGGGGGTTGTGGGGCAATGCCAATATGTTCATTTCAGCAAACTTCTCTTTAAATCGTAAAACTTGTCGTTACGATGAAGTACCTTACTGAAGAAACCAACTCAAACGCATGCTCATGAATACTACAAATATTTTACATGGTTGTGTCCGGTAGCCATATCATGCCACCCTGTTGATAACAACAACTTCAAATTAATAATGTTTCTAATCCGAATACTGAGATCTATTCAGAGCACAATAAGAAATTTCACTAATGTAAACGTTTTATAATATTTTTCTTGATTTGAAAATTGCACTAAAACTGTTCTAATGTACGAGTTATGAAGGGAATGAATTAAAACTACGCAACATCTAAACGTTTATCCTTGAACTGTCTGCATCGCTCCAACCTCAAAACTTCTTATACAAGTGACTTTTTGAGTGGGTAATCATCTTATACAAGTGGCTTTTTGAGTGGGTAATCATCTTATACAAGTGGCTTTTTGATTAGGTAAACATTTTATACAAGTAGCCTTGTAAAGTTCGTTGCATAAACATTGCGATTAAACCATGTTGAAAAAAGGGTGATTGTGTGTGGGGGGGGGGGGGGGCTACCCGAAGGAGGCGACTTCAATTCCCAGGAGAGAAATATTTTCCTTTTCTGTTATTTTTACGCGAGACCAACAGTGTCCTGTCAAATCCTGTCTCTAGGCATTTCATTAGACACAACAATATATATGGGGGTGGATGACGTGTCTGTCACCACCATTGTCTTCTACACAAACACGCGATAGAGTCAGTCTTGAGACTGCACTTATTCAAGAATTTGGGACCCTCTTACCTCGCAACAAGAATATCGTTCTCACGCAGAACTATAACATAGCTAGAACTTTTGCCGCCCGGGGCGGTCTCCAATGACGTCACGTACGGGAGGAAGAGAAGGGGGAGTCACACATTTGAAGTCACATCAAAACGCGCAAGTTTAAATAAAAGATCCACTTTAAAAATATGATTACCATCACTTTATTTAATGACGCTTTACATGGCTTCACACGTGTTACGATATTAGAGTGCAGCCTTAACCAAAACTGGGCCCTGGCAATCCTTTTCGCATACTAAGCCGCATAGGGCCCCGCAATTGCTAAGACCGGCCCTGTGTATAGCCATAAAAACCTGGATCCCTTTTCTTTCAATATTGAGCTGTTCTTTATCAATGTCAATAAAGATCTTTATTTGATGTTCAAATTCTTCATTTAATAGGTTACATAGTATTATACACGAAGGACTTGCAACTCATCAACGCGTTCTTTTATTCTTGCATAATTCCATCCATGGATGAAAACATTTCTCGTTGTACTTCTTGCTCTAAAGATATAACCACATGTTCAGAATTTTCCCCATTCATATTTTTTCTCATTCTAACTCGGCGTTCAGTTGATATCTCCAACTCTCTATAACAGCGTTCTGTATTAACCCATCTCTTTGTTCAATGAAATGGGGTTGCATTTATGTTTGTTTAAAGACGGGATTCCCATGAATTAAGATAACATAAAAAGGAGAAAGATTGCATTGAACTGAGTAAAATTCCAGAATCTGATCTCGTCTTACTAGTTACTTTTTCAGATGTCAATTTTCCCAAGACGCTTGAAATTTTAAAGTATGTCTTTTTCTCAATTATTTATGCTATTGTGGTGTTTAATGGCGGAGAAATGTGAATATTTTCATGTTCCTGACATAAATCTTAATACTTTCCCATAAAATAGACGAATTCAAATTATTGACGCATTTTTTTTAATTGCATAGGCGCAAAAAAATTTATGAACAACCGCATTTTAATGAAAAACACAAATTATGTGTGCTACTTTAATGCAATAAAAACAAAATAAATTACATTTTTAGTAAGTTACCTTACAATAATTCTCTAAAAACTAAAACAGTAATGTAAAATACTACTTGCAAGTTAAACACGACATTTGAACCCCCCCCCCATGCCATGTAAGCACTTGTTAGCGCAGCAGCCTGCGCATGTCAAAATTCCACGCAAAAACCTTCGTGGCTATATTAATAACACATATTGTGCGGTCCAGAGGTGATGTCTTTTTGTGTGTGCATTATTCTTATAAAAGAGCCATCTGTGACGCAGACCGCTAATTTTTCCAAACAAATCGGTACCTTTTATGAGCGATTTTAATTTTTGAACGGATTTGCGTTAGTTATAACAACCACTAGGTAATTAAACAAATCTTGCGCGAATCCGTTAATTAAGACTCGAAATTAATAATATTTTTGTTTCCCCTTGGTTTTCCCAATACAAAAGAAAAGATGCGGTTGTCGGAAATGGCTTTACTTTTCAAATGCCAACAAATGCCGCCATTGTTCTCTCGGACATGTCAAAAATTCGCCATCCCTACTCTTCCCATTGACTATAAAACCTCGAAATCTATACTACTGTGTACCCCTTCTTGCTCTTTCTTGTTTTGGATAACACCATTTTATTTTGCTTATTAATTTTAGATTACTTTATTATTTTACTTTTTGTCTATTTGTCTATCTGTTCGTTTAAGAGGGTATTTTTGTCGAATCTTTTTTCAAAAAATTACATTCTATCGGGTATATGTTTACCCTGTTTAAATAGCATTTATTTTATTTTATTCGTTTGTCTTTTTATAAAATAATTGTTTTTAACATGGGCTGTTGCTTTATGGATCTTTAGTTAAAGATTGCTGCTGCCTTATATCTTTCGTCTAGGCCTATTCCCTGATTTTATCAGTTTCTGATTATTCGTTTACTTTTTAAAACTTCACACTTTTCATAAAGATAAAATTGTCTGCAAAAAATATTACTACGACCAAAAACAAAAAAAAAGAACTTTATAAAACATCAAAAACGTCTCGTTTAGGAAGACAAATTTGATTATTACATCAATTAATTACTGACGTTAATCTTCTTCCTAGTCGTGTGCCCGTTGCCGTTTGTTTGTTTGTGTGTCTGCCAGAGATAAGAGAACTATTCTAATGACTGAGCCACTTGTGAATGAACGTGCACGGTTCTTTGATAGCCGTCGCTCCCGTGAAAAGCTGATTAGTGTCGACCTGTGACATTCATATTAACGGCTTGATACAAAAACCATTTTGATTGAAGGGTCTTTACCAAATAGTGCCGAGTGCATTAGCTTAGCCTCCATCACCCCACGCGCCTGCGCAGACGAGGCGTCTGACACGTTATTACAAACTCGGCGGATGTATGAGCATGCATTCCGCGCGAAGACGACATTTTATGCCGGTCACGTTATAGGAAATCGAAAGAAGCGAATCTACAACTAGAGACGGCATATGCATTGAGCTCCTCCCTCGTATCAAAATGTCATAAAGTTATTTGCGCTCTTAAAAACATTTAATCCGTTTTTATAGCAAAAAAAAAAGGCTGGAAATAAAATTGTAAAGGACATAAGACTCAATCCAATAAAGTCCAAAACAAAAAAGTTTAGAGGAACGAACTTTAAAAACTGTGCAGAGGAGAGCTTAATGACCGAACTATTTCTTGTTTTATATGACGAGCTGATGAGTTATTGATGGCACATGGCTAATTGCGCATGTGTTATCAATGTGTGGCAGTGATTTGTGGGGCGGGGGTTTCTTTACTAATTAAACCAGGAAAGGTGGAGTCAAGGGGATAAATCTCTTCAAAGCGGCCGCGCAGATATTTGACTGACGCCGGGCAGCAGTTAATTATTACCACTCAACAAGTTTTGCTTAGGATAACATATGTGTTTTTGTGTGTAAATATTTGTACTTGAGTTTCTTTTTGCACATGGACCAACGAAATTTTGAGGGAATAGTGAAAGGAAAACGACTTCTAACACCTTGGCTACTGTCATAATCATACATACAGCACTTACGTCTAAGACCTTGGCTACTGTCATAATCATAGTACATACAACACTTGCGTCTAACACCTTGGCTACTGACATAATCATAGTACATACAACACTTGCGTCTAACACCTTGGCTACTGACATAATCATAGTACATACAACACTTACGTCTAACACCTTGGCTACTGACATAATCATAGTACATAAAACACTTGCGTCTAACACCTTGGCTACTGACATAATCATAGTACATACAACACTTGCGTCTAACACCTTGGCTACTGTCATAATCATAGTACATACAACACTTGCGTCTAACACCTTGGCTACTGTCATAATCATACATACAACACTTGCGTCTAACAAACGAAGGGGTCATGCAAAATATGATAACACTGTGAAAAAATATTTTTAAAAACTGCTTAAGTTTGATGGCTGGTATCTTCAAAGACATTATTGATGTTCAAATCTTAACTGCCTCTTATTTGATCCTATCCTTTAACTGATTTCAAGCATTAAAATAGTGTCTTAAAATTTTTTTTTTACCTACCTTATTCCAACATATGTAAACTTTATACTATGTCGTTCTCTTTATTTTAATCCCAGACTTCAACCTTTAAATTCTTCAGATGTGATTGAAACTATAAATAAATACAGTAAGTGGTCCTTACGAGCAGGTTGCTGTCTCTGTGGTATTAGACATTGTCCAAGACCACTTACCTCCAGCGTTAAGTGCGCGATTTCCTTCTTGTCCCTGTGTGTGTTTGTGATGCGCTGTCTTGAAACAGACTATACGAAGTGAAGATTGGCAGCGCTTAAGACGGGCGATTTGAAGAGGCAACTTTTTGTCTGTGTTTTCAATGCACTTCTCAGATGAGCGTCTGATGTTGAAATATCCCATCTCAACTACGTGTGCGTTTAACCCTGAACCACAAGCGTCGCAAGACAAACCTTAAGCTGTTGCTTTTTCTTACGGTTTATTTTTTAGAGGAAATTGGTGAGCAATCCGCGGTCAGTGGTACAACTGTGTCTGTATTTGGGCGGATTACAATGCCCCTGGTGGCCTATTTGTTTGCCCTTTAGGGTTTCTGCCCATTGAGGACTGTGCCCCTTTCGGGTAATATATTTTATTTGATGGGACTGATTACACCCGTCCACTTCACGGCCTATATTTATGCTCCTTGTGCTGCTACTCTACTTGACAGAAATCGGCTTAACTTTTCAAGGGCCAGGCCCCTGGCGACAACAAAGAGGTTCTATTGATTATTTACACTGAGAGGGGAAAAAATTGATTATTTCATACGTTGTTGAGATAATAAATTAAAACTGAGCCGGAAAGCAGAGCAGTGGAAAGTCTTTAAAGATGTCTGTTAGATCTTGTGTGAACGTGGTCGAGTTTTATTACCCACGAGATTTGTTTATAAAATAAGATGGACAACTCAGTGAATATTATCACTCGTGCTTTCCTAGGATTAACCTCCTTATTTGTGAAAGAACAACAGATAATTCCGAGATTAAAGAAAAAATTCAATACAATTGATATAGCGGTAAGAATTAAAAGTGGTCGACGGTCATGTGTGCTCAGCTCGCATACCGAGAGTCACGGCATCGAAGCTCTGTGAAGGAAGAGATTTGATTTTTTTTCTGGGGTTAAGGGTGTCCTGAGTTCACCCAATTGTTAATGGGACCTGACACTAATTAGGGAATCAAAGGTGGATGTGCCCCAAACAATGTTCCCTCTAAGGTTCGTTGGTCCGTGTGCAAAGTACAACAACTCGTGTGCAAAGTTGCACAGCATCAATTTTTTTCGTAATATTTTACTAAAATTGCTGCGCGGTATTTCTAAACTGATATGCGACGTCGGTCAGATGACTGCCTGGCCGCGAAGCCGCGTAGCTTAAAGGGAACATTGGGCCCCACAATGCCCTCATAGCAGTGGCCTCTGAATAATGGTCTGTGTGTTCTTATCAGAACGTAGGACGCAAGAATTTTCTAGCCATAGAAGCAGCGTCTAAAATTATATCTTTTAAGGTAGAGGTGTCCAAACGTTTTTGCACAGAGGGCCAAATTCCATGAAGTAAAAATATGCGCAGCCCGGATTAAGATAATTTTTAGAAATTGACATGCTTTGCTACTTTTGTCCACAAACAAATGTCTATCGTTTTGGCGCCTGTGTGTGTTAAAGGGCTATCAAATGTTTGTGAAGAGCAAGCTTATCAGTTACTCGTCGAGGTACGAGAAACTTGAGGTTGAAGGCCAGTCAGGAACATGTATATATATAGTGTTCTCGCTTCAGCTGTTTCGTTGGAAAACTGTTCAAATCACTGATTTTCTTGGAAGAAACGAGAAGCTCCTGTATTTTGCTCTAGTTGTTATGTGTTGAATCTGCCTGTCAAAGACACTATGTTTTCTTTGAAGGAGAGGGCTGAGTTTCTTTTTTTATGCTGGAGCTGTGGACCAGCTCATTTGTCATCTTGATTTACACAGAGAGCAATGATAGACGTCGCCTTTCTAACTGGTGACGAGCACTGTGTTCACCGGGGTGCGTGGACGGAAGGACGGTTGGATGGATGGATGGATGGGTGGGTGAGTTGGGGTGGGGGTGATGGATAGACGGTTGGGTGGTTGAATGGATGGATGGATGGATGGATGGATGGATGGGTGGGTGGGTGGGTAGATGATTGAATGAATGGATAGATGGGTGGATGAGTGGGTGGATGGACGAAAGAATGGATGGATGGGTGGATGAATGGATGGATGATGAATGGATGGATTGAACAATTGATTGATGTATGGATGGATGGATGGATGGATCGATGGATGGATGGATGGAAGGAAGGGTGGATGGATGGATGGATGGATGGATGGATGGATGGATGGATGGATACAGTAAAATATTAAGAAAGTGGGATTACATTAAATGAGAAAAGGCAACAGTCTTGTCTGAGTATATGGTTTAAAACCATCCCGAAATGTATGACCCTCTAAACATGCCTATATCATACTGAGCTTTTTTACCTCAAGACCTGAATATACCTATAGACCCGTATGTACCTCTAAACGTCTATGTAGCCTACTTCTAAACCTGTAAATACATCTTGACCTGTAAATACCATTTGAAGTATATATAACACACCTGTATGTGACCCTATACCTGTAACGTGAGAAACTGTAATAGAATATATCTAAAATAATAACTTACTTTAATTACTTTTACCAATCAAGTTTATATTGGTGGTCTTGTGAAACTTGTGGTTGGTTTTATCGTATTTTAAAATTTTCATTAATTGTACATAATTCCTTAAGAAAAGAAAGCTCGTTTAGTTAGTTATTATACGTATTTGTAATAACTTAGATTTCTCTATATTTTTATAAATTTATATTTAATCTTTTCTTAAATAATTTTCCTGATTTTGTTTCTTTTATGACCATGTAGAACGTTTATTTATAGTCTTTTCTGCAGAGCGTATTTTCGGTAAAACTTTTCCGGTAGCACATTTTTCTAATGCAATTTAAAAATGTAGCTAACAAGAACTGTTGTCCATTGGTCATTCTTTAAGAGGAACACAGATTTTCAGACCATGTGCATTTTGGGAGAAGAAAAGCTGAACAAACTTTCAATGTTTTTTCAAATATCGGATAATCTGCAAATTGACCATTACATGTTTTCTGCTGACCGGCATTTGTTATCAAACACCTCATGGGCGTGTTCGGAGGCTTTGGCGTTTTTCTTTTTAAAGTCAAAGTCTTTTTTTTCTTCTTCTCTGTAATGAAGTTTTCAAAAATGATCACATGCCAAACAGATTTATCATATTAACCCATGTATGCCAAGCAGGTTTATCATATTAACCCATGTATGCTTTCAGATATCTGCCAGGATATGGACACTGAGAAGAATGCGGAAATGTAACAGCTCGGCTGCATACCTTGCCACGTTGGCCGTCTCCGACTTCCTATTTTTAATTCTCATCGTTGGTCACGAACTCCAATATCCGTGGATGGTAGGAGCATTAGATTTGCAGGTCAGTAATATTTCCGTAAACACTTTTAATCTTGTAGTTATGTTGTTGTTTTTAAAGAGATTATGGATTAAGAACCATCTGTTGTAAATTTTTGTGTAGTGGGCAAAGCTGTGGATATGGAACAATGCGGCTATGAATTTTTTGCGTTCAATTTATAATGTCGTTCATTGGCGTCAGTCCTGAAATTTGATTATTTTATGGGGTGACCCTTGAAGGTTGGTGTTTGGTTTGTTGGTTTTTCTTAAAAAGAATTTAAGAAAGACTGATGTGGTGAAAATAGAGCCGAATTTAACATAATACAATCAAATATTAAAAAGATGTATCTGAAAATATGCATTTCAATACAATCACACTAATAAAAACTTTATTTCTATTTCAGAACACGCCAAAATCGCAGACAATATTTTGTTGTTGTTTCTTTACATTTTAAAAAAAAAAACGTTTCTTTTTCTCGAACTCATTCCTTTTTCCAGAACATGCTTGTAATCTCTTTGAGTTTACCTTGCAATATTGACTCAAATATCTCTCATAACCTATTTATGGCTGTAACTTTTCATTGGATCATAATTAAAATTTACGAAAAATAATCAATGTGGGGCAATAGTAAAAAAATTAATAGCACGAACATATTAAACATTGATTCTCGCGACATGAATGTCTTCTCTCTTAAAAAAAAAAAACTCCCGTAAAAGACTAAAATTGGTTGTTTAAAGATTATTTTTTATTACAGGTGAGATAATTAGAGATTGGAGTTGGAAAATCGATCCATAAATCATTTAAAGTGTGTTTTTAAGATGGCGGTGGTTAGTGTTTATGGACTGGTCGTTTTGTAGCAAATAGGATGTATTCTGGGTGTTGAACATAAAATAAATGTTTCTTAATTACAATTTTTTAATTGGAAGCGAAAATACAAACAAAACAAACAAAAATTCATAAAAATGGGTGCAGTTTGTTTTTGTTTTTAAATAAAGTCCAGGTAACAAAAACAAAAAAAAAACAGAAATCACTCTTAGAGGATTTTCGAACAGATGGGTTTAGCGAGATATAAATCATGTGTATTTGTTTTAATGCTGCAAAGTGTGTTCTTTAAAAAAAATGTAACTTTATAAAGCAGTGTTGATATCTTATATGTTACAGACGCTCCTTCTGTACAGAAGATTATTGCGATATACAGGTCTACAGAGTTTTAAATGAAGCGGGCAACTTCTTTCTATCATCGTAGACTTATGTAATGAATTGTTTAAAGATAATTGTAACGTTTAAGTATTTGTAAGCAGGTTTTTTTCCTGCGTTTAAGAATAGCAAATTATATAATCATGGACTTTATGATGCAATAAGTGACTGTGTTTTCTATTCACAGGGCTGGTGTCAGATCTGGAATGTTCTTTCGATGACGTCACAGTACATATCTCTCCTACTCGTGTTTGCCTTCACGGTAGAACGTTTCATTTCCGTGTGTCGGCCGTTTTCCTGTGAGAAGTTCTCCAAGAGGTCAAGGTCTTCAAAGATCATCACCGCCATCTTGTGCATTTCTTTCACACTCGCGCTTCCGCAAGCCGTCTTCTGGAACGTCAGTCCCGACATCGGTGAATGCGCCGTCCGCAGCATCAACACCACGGCTTACAACAACACCTACGTCATCTGGAACTGGACATCGGATCTGGTCATGTTCGGTGCCATACCCATCGTTGCCTTTATCCTGAACGTGTGCGTGCTCAGACAGATCAGAACTGTGGGGAAACTTTACGTCACCAGCGAGACGCTGCACAGACATGTGGGCGCCCGCTGCACCTCCACAACGGCCACGCTCATGTGGATCTCCTTCTACTTGATTTTCAGCAAACTGCCCGTGACAATCGTTTTTACCATGGAGTCGAGCGTCCCGTTCGGGGAAAATATGAGCATCGAGGCGATGTCCGCGGACCCCGTCTGGCAGAACTATTTGTCGTATTTCACCGTTAGGAAGATCATCATTGAGCTCGGTATGTCCCACCATGCGTGCAATATTTTCATCTATGCGGCTACCAGCAAGCAGTTCAGGAACCACCTTAAGTTTTTCCTCGTACAGCTGCTGTGGTGCAAGACGATGCCACCCAAGAGTTCACCGTCACAGCCAACTCGGCCCAGGCATCCGTGGGTGCATACCAAAGCTTGACCGACGAGATGTGTTCATTCTCTGTACCTTGAAAATTTAAATTTTAAAATTGAATAATCTTGATGAAAGCATCCCTTGGGTACGCGTACCATTACGCTAGCCACTGATAATCAGTTACAGACAGACTCTAATTTGATGGTCAGTCAAATTTTACTGATTACATAATACACCCAAAAAACTAAACAATGCCTGGTCCGGCGACATAACCTTAATGGCTGGTCTATAACCAGAGGAACAGACCGTAGATTTTAATCAAGCTTTGTAAATTTATATAACAGTTGCCTTTGTTATTAATTATGAATATAATAGCGAAGGTAATTCAGAAACAAATGCATTGTTTTCATTACTGACTTCTGAAAATTATTTGACGAATTTACTACTTAGTGAGGTGTCTTTGGAATATGTTAACAGATATAACTTCACATAAATTATTTTTATTTATTTTTCTTTTGTGTGTGTATTTGCTGTTGAAAATGTGATAGTATAAAATATGCTGGTATTTTGCTGAAGGAAAGCTATTGAATTTTAACAAAAGGTTAGTGAAAGCCATTTGGCTTATAATTAATTAATTAGCTTTTTAGTCTATGATAACGCTGTTACTTTGTCATTTTATGTCTTTTATGTCGCTTAAACACTAAGCACACCATCAAACCAACCCACCTACATTTTTACACACACACACACCCGCTGGCGCATAAACTGGGTGAATATATCATTTAATTACAGAAGTGAAATTTTTCATAATGTTTAAAAAAAAAATTTAAAAAAAAAACCTTAAATGATGAAATAAATCTAATATATAAGTCATATAGCGTCAAACTATATTTATTTTTATTTTACATCAAATAATTTATTTCAAAATTAGATCTAAACTCTGAGAGTATTGCCGCCACCTCCCTCCCCCCACCACCCTCTCCNCCCCCCCCAACCAAACCAAGACAAAGAAACCTTTAGGAAGTAATAGTAAGTCAAGGGTTAAACTGAGTTTTCCAACAAAATTTTGTTTTTCTAGTTTTAAATTAGTATTTAAGGTCAAGATAGGAGAACATTGTTTAGAGACTGTTTTAAACTTAACTAGCAAATATTTTTATTAATTTATTTTACACACTTATCTATCGCAATACCACAGCCTACTGCCTGGCTCACCACGTTTTACAAACATGTCCAACAACTTGAGAAAACACATTGCACTATCAATCTTCCTAAATTAACATAGTTACGTACACAACATTACATACAAATGTCTAGACGTGGGCGTATAACCTTCATAGACTGGTGGTTAGACAGGCCGAGATCAGCGGACCTCATCACCGTTCGCCGATGAAAGGTCTCCTGGACAAAACGAATGCCCTAAGAACAGCCACAGTGTTACCCTGGACAAAACAAATGCCCTAAGAACAGCCACAGTGTTACCCTGGACAAAACAAATGCCCTAAGAACAGCCACAGTGTTACCCTGGACAAAACGAATGCCCTAAGAACAGTCACAGTGTTACCCTAGTCGTATGAGTCAATATGTACAGGACGTTCTTAAGGATTGTATTCGGAAAAGAAACTACAGAGCAATTTAATTTGAATTTTAATTGGAAAAGAATTTAAAGAACATGCATCTCATGATTTAAAAAGAAAATAATAATTTGAAATTAATCTTTAAAAACGGGGGAAAACTTTTTTTTAAACATCCCACTTGGGGTGGGATCTCATTGCCTGATGACGTCATCTCGTTATTCCAAATGATTTCATTCGCCCTTTGGATCTCATGTTCTAGATGGGATGTCTGCCCGTTAAATGAACATTTTTCCATGGGATCTGGATCCTCCGTGTAATACTGTTTGGATCAAGTTCCAATAAGATTATGGTGGCGAGGGAGGGATACGTTTACCAACCTGAGCAAAGACCAATCATTACAAGTTAAAGCACATACGATTATATGACTCTTCGGTTATGTCTATGACACAGATCATTTAAAGAGGACAGACCAGTGGAACTTTCCACAAAAAGAAAAATCTTGAATTATTTTATTAACCAATTAGCTTCAATTCCATTAACTTGATTTTTTAAAAATTGGTCTAATAAAAACTTGATATATCTCTATATGGTAAGGTATAATCTGAAATACAGTTATACAGCTCACATTATAAGAAAAATATGAATTCATGTTATTCCTGTATTTGAATGTGGATCATCAGATTGTTTGGCTTTAATGTTGGTCTAGATCTATACATCCTTGCACTAAGCAAAGACAGATGTTTGTAATTAAATTAATAGAGTTAAATAATTAAAGCAAACACGCGAGATCTTGGCTTCCAACCCAAAACGCTATATGTTGTAGATTTCACATTAAGCTCTTTATAATACTGTATAATATATTGATGTATATTTGATCCCAGATTTAAAATGATGTATGACGACTTGTGACTTATGGAAGAAAATTAGGAATTACTAGGAACACAGTCTTCTATGATAATTTTCAACGTCGTTTAGATCTTTATTAATCTAAATGTTTATTCCCGAAAGATCACACACGCGCACACACATAAACACGAAGAGAGGAAGACGAAAAAGTGGGCGGGGCTTCATGTATACAGCGTCGAGCGTCAATGTAATCAAAAGGGGTGCAAACAGTCTTTAAAAAATATTTAAAAAGACAGGCAGAAAGACAACCATGTAATTTGTGTGATATTTCTCTGCGCAACATATAAAATGGGACATTAGAAATACCAACACCTTTATTTTGCACCATAAAACGTTCCAACCAATGTTCCCTCTAAGGTTTGTTGGTCCATGTGCAAAGTTGCACAGCGTCAGTCTTAATAACACAACGCATAGAAATATTATTTTATTACTATTAAAAGCCGCGTGTGTTAAAGGTAACATTGGTTCCAACTCAAACAGTAGTTGGTTGAGACGTTAAGTCATTTACTCAGGGATTCAGTTATGTGACTTTCCCCATCTACATTTTTTTTTTAGGGCTGTACCGGATTCAATTTTTTGAAATACGTTCGGAGCCGAACTATGCCGAATTTAAGAAGTGAAATCCTGCCGGAGCCGAATTTATAAAAAATTGTCGTATTTCGATTTGGTTTAGCCGAAATCCGGTACACCCCTACTTTTGTTTGTTTACATAGTTATAAGACCAACGCATGTCACAAAGTGGACTAAGTATTATGGGGGGGGGGGGGGGGGGGGGGGGTGTGGAGGGAGATTTTTTTAAAAACGTTAATTACGTTTGCATTGTGATTATCTCCCATTTCTCGCGGTTAATGTAAATACTCGAGTGTACATTTCATTAAATGGGATGAGATACATAATTTATTGTTGACGTTACAATGAGGGAGGGGGGGCGGGGTTGAATGTTGATATCAGAAAAAAATTATATTGAAAAAAAATGATTTGTTCTGTATCTTAGATTATGGTAGCGATAATAAGCTAATCATGCTGCTCTCATTAAATTGTGTAGTCTCCAGATGTAAAGAAAATTGTGTTAACAATAAACTGGTGAAAATACTGTAGATGAGTCGTGGCAAGACAGTACAAACTACACTACAAACAAATTTTGGTCTAAGTAGTCGACGAACACAACACAGGTCGTGAGGACTAAAGTTGTTAAACTTTTATTTGGTTGACTGATTCTCTTGATCAGGAAGACACGGTTACTCTTGTGTTGCTTTAGTTGCACCATGGACATACAATCGTATAACAGTGTGAAGCCCTAAGTTTATACTTCTATGCCCTAATAGCTCTTTAACGTTGAATGCTCTTTCTCTCTCTCTCTTTCTCTCTCTGCCTTTTTTCAGTCTTTCTCTCTCTCTCTCTCTCTGTCTCTCTCTCTGTCTCTCTCTCTCTCTCTCCGTGTCTCTCCTTATAAAGGTCCCCCAAACAGCGTTGTTTAAATTCTACCCAGCCAATCAGATGCTGACTATAAAATGCAGTGCAAGCTCCAAAAGTCCTTTGTCTATTCACTTGGCTTTGAATCTTGCCCTTGATTCTGGCCCATTGATGCGGCATGTGTCCAGTCGCTAGTCTCATATACTAGGTACCAGGGATAGGTACAGACCGTAGGGTCCCGGACCAATAGTGTGGGAGAGGGAGAGAGGATCAAGTGTCCGTGTCAAACGGAGCTCGTCATACTGTAAATACCTTGTTTACTGTCTCTACCCCAAGCTCTGGGACTCACACACTGCCACATGCCTATGCAATCTTTGTGAAAATCATTTGTTTTAAACTATTACATCGTTGATTTACTTCTTCTCAAACGTTCGTGCTATATTTATTTAATTCATCTTTCTCTATCTATCTATCTATCTATCTATCTATCTATCTATCTATCTATCTATCTATCTATCTATCTATCTATCTATCTATCTATCTAATCTATCTATCTATCTATCTATCTATCTATCTATCTACCTATCTACCTATCTACCTATCTATCTCTATCTCTCTCTCTCTCTCTATCTCTATCTCTCTCTCTCTCTCTCTCTCTCTCTCTCTGAAAATTTAATGTTTCTGACATTCAAGATTTTAAGACAATGTTAGGGTATTAATTTCTTCTTATTGTTTATAATAATATGTTATAGATGCTTAAATTGGATTTTTTCTTCTGATTTGTGCTTTGTAAATTAACTTTAATTATTAACATTCTACCTTCTATTTAATTTAATACCATAATGTATGTCTGAATTATATAAAATTTACGGTGTTGTTTCCTTTCAAAGTTATTATCGATTGTAAAGAATAGATTTAACAAATAAAACTAATAATTTTGACAAGTTTATAAATTAGTCATGAAAAATCTTTAATTGTTTTTAATTTTATAATTTGTTGGAACAGGGATGATTCAATGAATTCAAATCTATATTAATAAAACTTTATATATTTGTGACTAAAGTTTTTATGTTTCAATAACCTGTTGATTTTAGAATTGTTTGATGTGGGTTTGGTGGACAACATTTGTCTATTATTTTTTCTGTTATACTCGCACTGATGTCTTCTACAGTGTTCCCAGAGGCAAATTTCTTATTCAATGTTTTTGAGATTGTCACGTCCCCTGACTACGGTTGGATAAGGGCTATTGTACAATAGGGATTCTTTTTATTTTTATTACCTAGAAATGCAAACATTCGGGGGGATTTCGGATCACATTTTCCTGCTTCATTTTTATCCTTTCACTTCACGTTGTTATCATACCACTTGTGGTGGGGGGGTCTCTAGGGTATTTATAAATCCATAAGACAAGAACTATTTATATGGACAATCAGTGGCGGTGTTAGGTAAGCGTGGGGCCTAGTGCCAGGAATGACCCCGCGGGGCCAGAGTACTAGTAAAGATCGCTAAGCACCAGTATGCTATAGTATTTAAAAATATGAAATATCTTGATTATTGTGTAATTTTAATACCGCGTGTCACCTTTTTATTCGTTTATTCGTTTCTTTACAATCGTTTCCAGCATACGTTCTACCATCCACTCTTTGGTTCTACATGTATAGGCTATTAACCAGGACGAGACATGTTCAGGACCGAAACGCGGGGCCTACCTAAGCGCGGGGCCTAGGGTAGTCGCCCCAGTTGCCACCCTCAAACGCCGCTCCTGTGGACAATGAATGGAGACGTGTCTCTTTGGTAACTGAAGTCGGAGCCTTATATATTAAAATCCGCACATGAATTATAACAAAGACAAATTAGACTGACAACAAGTGATAATTTCAAAAAACATAATTAATCACTGGGGTGGACTCGCCTTAATTAAAACAAAAAGAATTTATGTCTATCGAGCAAATACAGAGGCATGGACATCTTTTATATAACAGTTAAGACTAAACCTGGTATAACAATTTTTGTAGCTTCGGCTTAACCTATAATTCATGAATGTAGGAATAATTATTTTCAGAAAAATCACTTCTACCCAATTAAAATATACATGTTCAGAAAATATTTAAGTTTAATATTTCGTATTCATGAAACAAGGATAAGTTATTTGGGCTTTTGACCAAAAAAAAAAGAGTGGGCGCCATAGGCGCCCTACAACCCCTAGTTAAGTAATAATTTTCTTTTTAATGAAAAATTATAACTTCACTTTCTTGTCCACCTTCTGATTTGATAGTCCAGCATTTTACAAATTTGACAAACTACCAGATATGTTTATTAGAGAAATTTTATTTTAATTATACTTATGAAATTCAATACAGGTAGATGAAATATAGTTTCTGACGCAAATACTCACAGTGATTTTTGTTGTTGATTTTAAAAAAAATTATTTATTGAGATTCGGCGTGATTTATGATTTTAATCAAGTGATAAACATATCAAGTCCAAAGTAAATCTCCCCAAAAAATCTAAATAAATTGATTTAATAATCATTTTCTAAACATCTTTTGTCACCAGAGATGGACATCATTTTTCAGCACTCAAGCTAATCCGAAGTGGATTAAATTTAGACCTCAAGATTCCAGTAGACAGAAAGCCGGGTTGTGATTTCAATCAAATTTGGAATTTTGATTTTAAAAATAAGCTTTTTAATTTTTAATCGAGCACCATTCGAATTTAATGGTCTTTTTAAATGCCCTACAATTTTCACTCACAGAATTATGTTTAAATAATATTTTAAAAAATTTTTCGACTTAGGCCAACACGAAAACGCCCTCACACACACCTATACACAATATACTCACACACATACAGGACAATTTATATAGTACTATAAATATAAAATTATATATATAAATATGTGTTACGGCGAAAGCCCGAACCCGGCCACTTCGCGAAATGGCGGTAACATTCGCGAAATGAACAATGTTGTTGTATATTAGCCGGCCAAAGTCAAAATTTCGGGATTTGGCCGGCCAGTTAGTGAAATGGCAAGGGTCGATTGGCCAAAACCCAAATTTTTTGGCCGGCCAGTTAGTGAAATGGCAAGGGTCGATTGGCCAAAACCCAAATTTCGGGATTTGGCCGGCCAGTTAGTGAAATGGCAATGGTCGATTGGCCAAAACCCAAATTTCGGGATTTGGCCGGCCAGTTAGTGAAATGGCAAGGGTCGATTGGCCAAAACCCAAATTTCGGGATTTGGCCGGCAAGTTAGTGAAATGGCAAGGGTCGATTGGCCTAAGCACGAAGAAAGCTCGACTAGTAAAATTTAATACTTAACATTAATTGGTCATTACAAATGATAAAAATCAGAGATAAGAGTTTCACTTATTTAGCATAGTAAATTATTCCTTTAGGTGGTCGGACACTTCGACCCCGGACATTTTGACGCCCAGACGGTTCAACCCTGCCAGTTCGACTACGGGACGATTCGACCCCGGGCAATTCAACCCGAACAGTTCGACCCCTGGACGTTTCGACACCGGAAGGGTTGCATTAACACGCCTGCAGACCCTAGCATTGCGTGTACTCCCAGAATTGCGGTGCGGCTTTCGAGCCGGAAGACCAACTATAGACATGACACATTATCTTCTCTCTGCGCAAGGTTCAGGAGAAATGCAGAGAAGAACATATGCCACTATATATATCGCGTTCGTCGACCTAACTAAAGCTTTCGATCTTGTCAGCAGAAGTGGTCTCTTCCAGATCTTAGTAAAAAAAAAAAAAAAGGTTGTCCTACACATCTATTTAACATTACCAAGCGATTCCACGATAACATGCAGGGCAAAGTGTGTTATAACGGTGCCACCACTCAGTGGCGTAGCGAGGGGGGGGCTAGGGGCAAGTGCCCCGGGAGGTACTTTGCTAGGGGCGGCAAATTCCTAGTCCTTAATTATTTTATATCAAGGAAAATTTTATAAGAAATTTGACCTTTTTATCGCAATAAAAGAAAATCCAAACATGAAATGACTTTTAAAAATAAAGGAACTATCCTAAAGAATGCGAACGTTTCTTCTGTAGAAACTTTAAACTTCTGATATGCTATAATCTCTTCTATAAAAAAAAATAATAATTTCTCGCTGAATCACTATCTATTAATATTATAGCAATATCAGAAAACCTGAATATTACCATTTTAGATCGCAAATAATTGTTTATAAAATTTAGCTTTGAAAAACTCCTCTCACATCACACATAGATCGTAATAAATAGTGTTAAGCTAACTGAGACATGTTGGAGAGATTCTAAGAAGTTCAATACAGCAATGAATTTCAAAGCGTCAAGTACGGACCAGCCTTTGGCCTCTTCGGTACCAATTTCTGCTGTCTTCAGGTGTCCTTCTCAACCTTAGTATTTCCACAGAAAAAATCTCTTCATCTGATAACTCATCATAGAAAGTGGACAACACCAGTAACTCTTCTTCCGTGCATGGCAGATACCAAACTGTCGGCTTGAACATCCTCAAAAACATGGCTGCTACTTCCATGATGGCACTGGATCTAATATGGAGTTCAGAATGGAAACGATCAATAAACTTAAGCATCGACTTTTATTTTATTCTTGGAGAGCTGGTCCAGCATGACTTGTCTTCTCACCTGTTATCATCTTCTTAAACCTGGGTCTGTTCTCTATTGTAATTCCAAGTTGATCTTATTTTAAAAGCGCCTGTCGCTAGCTTTGTCACCACCTCGTCAAGAGTTAAGCTCTTAGTCTGAAGATACAGCTGTGTATTTTTATCAACATCAAGTACATCAAAACAAAAGTCGAAGGAGCACAGAAACGTGAAGTTGCAGACAGCACGTAAAATTCATTGCGTTTTACCTCTTATGTCTAAATTTTCAACCGCATCACACAGAGCGTCAATTGCCGTCAAACTTTAAACGAATGTTTCTTTCACTGCAACACGACGAGAACACCAGTGTGTTGTTGAAAGTCTTTTTCATTAAACTTCCCAAACGTGAGTGGAAGCAGCGAAGAAAGGAAACATTATCTCAAGAGTTCAAAAACGTCACGCACGAAGCATGGTCAGTAAAAAGATTATTGGCCGAACAAGTTAAGCGAATGGTCCTATGGCGGATTAAGGGGGGGCTGAGCGGGCTAAAGCCACGGGCCCCCGACGATTTGGGGCCCCCAAACTTTTTATATTTCATAATAAAAGTATACAAATGTTTGCAAGAACCCTTGAAAATATAATAAATTAAATAAATGTATAAACATTATCTGTAAAACTGATTGCGATTCCAGAGTTGCGAAGTCTTAAGTGCCAGATTTTCCCAGCTAGGGGTAAAAAAATTCCAACATTGGGCTAAAAATTCCGAAATGCATTACAAATTTGGGGGGAAATCTGAAAAGTGGCAACTTCAATTAAATGCTTTCGCATTCATTTTAATGAATTTTGACTTCCAAATTAAAAAATAATAAATATTTTTGCATTTTTAAGGCAATTTTTAATAGGGTACTTTCAATTTTTATTTAATCTGTACGTTTTTTTTAACAACTTGGCTACAAAGCCAAAATATAGATTATACTTTTAAATTTTAACATCATGAAGTTTAAATAAGTTATTTGGATACTCTTGTAATTTAAATTTGTCTGTGATTGATAAAAATATATTTTTTAAAATGAATGTTTTGAAATTTATTAATAATGAATCAATCATACATGGTTACATAGATTGTTATATGTTTACATATTATTAATGATTTGGTCCTTTATATGTAACAAACTTTTTATGATGATTCGGGCTCAGACTAATTAATTATATTATTTAATAGTAATACATTTACACAATCTGACTGTAAACTGTCTGCAGTCTACTGTCAGTGACGATGTTGGGAAAAACCTAGCAAAAACGTCAGGAAAAAAAACTAGATCCGAAATAAAAAACCTAGACACGCTAAAAATAAACAAATATGACGTCAAAGAGCCTCGCACCAACACACAAAAAAAGTATTTCTTATTTGAATATGAGCATGTTTCAAATTATTTTATTTTATTTTCATCCAAGAATGAAATTATTTTCTTTTAAATTGTCAATCTCAAAAGTTCCCATATGTTAGGAAAAATCCTTATAAATTCCTAAATTCCCATTTTAAAAAGTTTGGCTAAAAAAAACACGATTCGGGAAATTTCTTACGACTTCTTAACACTGCGCGATTCAGACCTGACAGTCTTAATAATCTATAAAACTTGGCTCACTTAGAGAATATAGTATAAAATATAGTTTATATTTTTTAAATTTTTCATTTTAGACAAGCTCCGCTGGTCGTGTGGAAAGGGCATAGGCTTGTGATGCAAATGGTGTCGGGTTCGATTTCCAGCGGTGGAATGTAAAAGTTTTTCTTTTCACACTCAATTTTTAACACACCGGCGAACAATTTAAACAGTTGTTTCTTCGTGTTCGTTTCTTTTTTCATTATTAATATTTAGTTGCAGTCTTATATTAGCTGTTAGCAATCATATTTTAAGGGACGCTGGCTGGATAGGGCCCCCGTTTGATTGCAGCCAGGGGCCCCGTGCAGTCTTAATCCGCCCCTGGAATGGTCCACTCATTTATTAAAAATATTTTTTTTTGTACTTTCATTTTAAAATGTTTTGTTGTCTTCAATAATTTTGTAGTCGGAGCATTATCGTAACCTTGAGCGCGGCACATCATAATATCGAATCCATTGCTTTCAAGATTCAAATGATGCCAGAACTGAAATCAACAGTATTTTCCCCTTTAAAGGAAAAAATCATAGAAAACGTGTGGGACATTTGATTTTGTTTAACTTTTTAACAAGTCTAAAATCTAAATGTAATTTTGCTTATTTTAGTAACATTAAGAAATGAAAACAATAATTATTTAAGGATTATTTAAGTCTGGAGAGGTAACACGTGACATTTCGACTTTAAAAATACAATGTATTTCGTATTCATTCCCATTTTGAGATTATCTTTCCCGCGGTTTCATCTAAATTAAATAGAGGATGCACTTACTTACCCTTACTGCTGCAAGAATTGAAAATTATATATTGTAGATAGGATACTTGAAAATAATATAATATATTTTTAAAGATACTCTGTCTTAACAGCGTTAAGAATTCGTATTTGCAGGCGCTATTCTGATCAGCGTCGTTCAACGTAGGCAATACGATCGCTGTCAGTGAAAACCATTTTATATGAAATTGGTGGGACTAAAATATGTCTTCAGGTGAAGAGAATTTCGTGTTAAATGACTAAGTAAATATGTATTGTTGCATCCATTTGATAAAAATCAAGAAAACAAAAATATGTACATAAAGAAATTAAATACACCTTTTTTTATTATTGATTTTTTTTTAAATGAAAGAAAATATTTTGTGTGTGTCG
>MUZC01001178.1:23388-40678 GCA_002072015.1 Radix auricularia | reverse complement strand
GTCCGTCCGTCCGTCCGTCCGTCTGTCATCACCTTTGATCACAGCATCCATAAGTCCTAGACCCATGATGTATATATGTTTTTGTATGTCCTGACCTGCCATTTGTGCATCAACACTCAGTTACTCGATCCGTTAAAAAACCCCGTTAAAACTACCAAAAAACTTTGCGAATCGAGAGGTAACACTGGCGCAGGGAACGGCCGCCATTGCCGGAAGTCGAATACATCATTTTTCAGGCATTCAAGAGTGGTGCGAAGGCGTGCAAAAGAATTAGTTTTTTTTTTTTGTTGACGTCATTAGAATATGTGTAAAAGTTTAGAGAGTTTTACGTCATCATTTGTGGAGACTTGTAGTTAGATTAAAGAGAAAATAAAATTTTTTAAAATGTAAAGAAATTACTTTTAAATTAAAAAAATGTCAGGTATATTCATTACACAAGAAAATTAATAAAAATATGTCTAAAATCTAAACACAATTACTGATAACTACATAATGCTGATATCTAACATAAGTACTGATACATAATACGAAAATGCGCTAACACGTCCTGAGTTCCAGAAGGGACCAGGCTTAACATGATTTTTTTAACTATTGGTTATTCAAGTTTTTTTGTTTGTTTGTTTTTTTGTTTTTTTTTTTGGGGGGGAAGGGGGGTTCTTAGTTTCTCTAACTGCCTATATTAACTCGCCATTTACATGTTCGGTCTACGAGTTGAGAAAGTCGTAAAATTTTAGTGCCAGGTAAGAAGCTGTGGGTTTGGTGAAAATCCAACCAAAATTAAAACAGTTTACGAAAATAAATCTCAAATGTTAATTTATTTTAAGAGTGTTCAGCCATCATAGAAAAAAGAGAAGCTAAGATGTGGGACCAGTGGTCAATGTTTGATCTATTTACTTGTTGGTAAGGGCCTGAAAATTGTGTCTGCCTAACGCAGGGATGCCCAAAGTCCGGCCCGCGGGCCAAAACAGGCCCGCGAAGCAATTTTTACTGGCCCGCGACCTCATCTGAAATAATTAATTAACTAACGTATTATTTTTTAGCAACATTAAATATAAGAAAAGTCGACAAGTTTTACCGTTTTGATAACGTCAAAGGATGGCAAAAGTCGATAACATTGTATTGTTTACCAATTACTAGACTTCAGTCTTAAAGACTGACAAGGGGAACAAATGTATTTGGTTCTGTTTGTTCTGCTGTCTGTTACGTTAAATAACCAAGTAAACGATATATTTATTTATTGCTGATGGCTATCGCCATGACTCGTGAGCACAGTTGACTAGCAAAACGTGTCTGTAACAAAGTCAGCATAGTCAGGCTGGCAAAATTTTTAAACTTCACTGTATCATTCATAAAGAAGTTATTTGTGCTAAACACCTTTCATGTGATCGTGTCCTTAAGCAAGTGATAAAGGATATGATCTCTATTTGCTCTAAAACCCTGTTTCACAGCCAGTTTTAGCAGTGTCTTCTTGACATCCAGAGAGAATACAAAGATGTTATGTATGACAATAATATAAGATGGTTTAGTCGGGGGACATCACTTCAGTGCGTCTACACATTAAAAAAGAAATTGGGCAGTACATGGAAGATAAGGAAAAAACATTTCCAGAACTATATGATGCTGCTTGTCTTGCATAGTTTGCATTTTCGGTTGATGTGAAAAGACATATAAACCTTCTTAACACAATTCTCCAAGGGCACAATGCAGTGGTAAGCCAATTATATTCACATATCAAGGACTTTGGGAACAAGCTGCAACTTTTTCAAATGCAGCCTAATACCACACATTTCCCCTCTTTGCAGGAAATCATGACAAGTTTACCAGAAAGAAGCTTCAATTGGCAAATGCATAGGTATGATGCAGATATCACATCCTTGGCTGATGAATTTCAAAGACGCTTTCATGACTTAATAACTATTGAGAAGATAAACATGGTTGTTTTTAGCGCATTTTCGAGAAGTCGAATGCGCTATTGCACCCGCTTTGTCCGTCCGTCCGTCCGTCCGTCTGTCATCACCCTTGATCTCAGCATCCATAAGTCCTAGACCCATGAGGTATATATGTTTTTTGTATGTCCTGACCTGCCATTTGTGTATCAAAACTCAGTTACTCGATCCGTTAAAAAAACCCGTTAAAACTACCAAAAAATATTTCGAATCGAGAAGTAACACTAGCGCAGGGAACGGCCGCCATTGCCGGAAGTTGAATACATAGTTTTTCAAGCATTGAAGAGTGGTGCGAAAGCGTGCAAAAGAATTAGTGTTTTTTTTTAGTTGACGTCATTAGAATATGTGTAAAAGTTTAGAGAGTTTTACGTCATCATTTGTGGTGACTTGTAGTTAGATTAAAGAGAAAATAAAAATTTTTAAAATGTAAAGAAATGACTTTTAAATAAAAAAATGTCAGGTATATTCATTACACAGGAAAATTCATAAAAATATGTCTAAAATCTAAACACAATTACTGACAACTACATAATGCTGATATCTAACATAAGTACTGATACATAATACGAAAATGCGCTAACACGTCCTGAGTTCCAATAGGGACCAGGCTTAACATGATTTTTTGTTAAATCGTTATATTTCTCTGTAGATTTTGATAATACTGCGGCAATCTGCAGCTGGAAATCATTGAGCTGCAAACTGATGCTGAGTGTCGCAGCAGACAATTTCTTCTCTTTGACTTTTAGAGTAAGCTTCATGGTTAAAGAGAGATTAAAAGGAATTCGAACATTTGTTTTAAAAAAATGCTTAGCTTGTTTGGCTCGACATACTTGTGTAGGCAGACATTTTCAGTTATGAATTTTAACAAGATCTGTGTGAGGACGAGAATAAGTGACTCTCAACTCTCAACTACGTGATATCATGCGCATCAAAACCATGTCATTGAGCCTGACCTGGCATATTTACTGTATTCAAATATCTCAGTTTCACCAATCACATTAAAATTTTACAATAAAAACTCACCATACTATGTCATTTTTATAATATTATTTTAATCCGGCCCGCGAATATCTTTGGATAAAGGAATATGGCCCGCCATGCAAAAAGTTTGGGCATCCCTGGCCTAACGGAACTACAGGAGCAACACGCATATAGCATAATATGTAATGAATGTAGTTTTATTAAAGAAAACAGACTTAGTAGTGACGTCAACTATTGCATTGTGTTATGTTGCAGCGACTTATTCATATCCCCGGTGGCACCCACCCACGCATTTTTTTCCACATTTGAGTCAGTATTAAACCATAGTGTCCCATGTACTAGGGATGAATATAAAAACAATGCTAGGATAGCGCCATCTTTTTACCACGTTTTTATTAACTAGCTTTCGTTTTTGTCTGTCTGCAAAATTTCCAATTTTCCAACGTAAAATGAAACCACGTTTCTGATGGTCCTAGAGATCTCAAAATTTTACCACAGATAGATCTTGGATGACAAGGTATTGTATCATAATTTCAGTTCGATCGTTTGCACCGTATTTAAATTAAATGTATGTTTAGTTTATCTCTATATAGTATATGTATACGTCTGCTGTTGTTGACATTCACGTGCCATAAGAGTTCACACCGTGTTTGGTATAAAAATAGAGGTAAAATAATAAAAATATTTTTTAAAAACACGTTTTTACAAGTGGACTAAAAAGAAGAAAATAAATTAAAACAAGTAAGTTCAAGTACATTGATTTAATATGACTAAAAACGTGGGGCGGGTGCTTCAAAATCCCATTCTTATTTAGAAATAAACCAAAAAGATAGGTGTTTGGTATAAAAATTAAAGATTTATAATTTAGAAGGCAAAAGAGAGGTCTATAAGTAAGAGAATGAGGGAACTGCATATATAAAACCCGCCCCACGTTTTTAGTCATATTAAATTTTAAAATCTTTTTTTTTACCTATATTTTTATTAATGGTTAGAAATTAGAAGGCGGGTGACAGCACCTTGAATCGGCTGCTCTTTGCCAAACTCACCATTTTTGTGCCAATAACCAATTTCAAACTTCTGCCATCAATTAGTATTGGTCGTATTGGTCGTATTGGTAACCCGTTGCCGTGCAATTACCCGGGTAGTACAATTGCGCCCGGGTACCCGTGAAAATGTGGCTGCAACGAGTATACTAACTGCGGTGGCAAAACTGCAGCTCGCGAAGCGCATGCGGCTCTTCGGTGTTTACATTGCTGCTCGCGAACAGTTTATCAAATTAAAACTTGTCCTTTGAGATAGATGCTGTAAAACAGGTTTAACACGAAAACATTTCAGAAGAAATATCTGTCAACAGGAAATAAAATACTGTCCCGACAAACTACAAATTATTTTGATACACCTTTATTCTATGAACATCAAACAAAAATCGCTAACACAAAAATAGAGAGGAGGTATTTTGTGTTATTAATATTAACACGTCTGCTTTTATTATGACAGGACGCTAACTTGGCTTTCAAATATACCAACAACATTCAGTTACCGGCAGAGACAAGCCAATGTTGATTCTCTAACCACCCCCCCCCCTTTCACGCCTCTCTCCACTCCTGTTCCCACCATTCTACTTTTTAAAAACACCTCAAATCAGAGGCGTCACTAGGGTTGGTGTCACCCGGGGCGCGGTAGCTCATGGTACCACCCCTCACGTCTTACCACATAGACCTCCTCCGAGTCTTCTATTGCCAGGTAACGGGAACATACAGAATTTTAAATGTTGGAGTTCCCCCTTGTGATGGTGTCACTCAGGGTGTCCCGCCCTCACCGCCCCCTAGTGACGCCACTGCCTCAAATAATATTGTTTTGTTATTGTTTTTAATTTTCAGTCGTTCAATAATTTTCATTGTAAAAATTTAAATAAACCAAAAAAAAATTTTAAAGAAAAAATTTGGACAGAAAGAGGGGTTGAAAATAATTTGGGCCTGATTTAAATTGTAAAAGTTAAATGGAGCGATTCGTTTTTAAAAAGTTTTGTGATGTTGTCACCACCCACCCACTGGTGTCGACATGCTGCATGCCGCTGAAACCAATTACAAACCTGCGCCCTTTTTCTATCACTTGCGTTTTTTTGTGTTTTTTTTGTGTGCTCGTTAACACGTGAAGAAAACTGATTTTCAAAAGACGCATAAAGTTGTCTGTATATAAAGCTAATATATTAAATAGCTATCACCACCTAGTTGACATTAACATTTAAAACTATTAGGAATGCAGGACTAGTCACAAACCATAGATAAGCGTAGGACGCAATAATCTTCAGTATAGAAGGAGCGACTGTAACGGATAAGATATTTTGTTTGAATTTGAATATTCAGTTTGCATTGTATGACAATCATGACGGCGTAAATTATGCGGTTTTTAATCAAAATTTTGACGGGTTGTTTACTTCTACAATATTGACAGCCCTATTTACAAGCTTTCTCGTAAATGAGTTTATTTCTTGTATGAAGACTTGGATACATCAGTTACAAAGGACGTATAAGACTACTTCTCAAATTTTTAGTATGGCGGACGGGCAAGAATTTTTCCATTGCACCAGGGACTGGTGCACTATTTTTGCTGAACTGACGTGGTAGAGAAATATAATTTATTTTATTTGTTTCATTGTATGTGCTTACTGCCAAAAAAGTTTAATATTCTATAGGGTTAGTATTAATCTATGAAAATGGAAGATTATAAATAGATTGTTATGTCCTCCCTTGATGACTTAGCGGCGGATGGCCCACGGACCGCCACCAGTTCGCGGACCGCCACTTTGAGAAGCTCTGGTATAAGAGATCAATCTAAGAGTCTAGTTTGTTTTGTTTTGGCTTCCTTATGTCTCGTAAGCCGACGGAATATTCTGTGCTCCTGTAAGATTTATGCACGTGATCTTGCAGCTTCTGCTGTGGCTGTACAAGCCCACTCGCGAAAGGCAGCCTTTGCTGCACTTCTCACACTGAAAGGTAGTGCTGATGGTTGGCTGAATTGTTCTGCTTTTCCTCTTTAGTCGAATTTCGTCTGCGACCTGTTGCAGGTATTTTTCCCCTGCTTCTAGCCCAGCAGTCAATGCCTGTCTCCAACTGCACCTGTCCCCAGCGTGTTCCTCCCAGCTATTTATGTCAATGCCAATAGCTTTGAGGTCTCTCTTACACACATCTTTGTAACGGAGGTGAGGCCGGCCTGTGGATCTCTTTCCTTTGGCTAGCTCAGAATAGAGGATGTCCTTTGGGATTCTGCCATCCTCCAATCTGCGCACATGTCCCAACCACCTAAGCCGACGCTGGCGAAGGAGAGTTGTCATGCTTTGGATTTTCGCCCGTTGTAGCACTTCGTTGTTGGTGACATGGTCCTGCAAGGTAATTCCCAGGATGCGCCGGAGACAGCGCATGTGGAAAGCACTCAATCTCCTTTCTTGTCTGGAGTATAGGGTCCAGGATTCACTGGCATAAAGGAGGGTGCTTAGCACACATGCCTTGTAAATAGCAATGTTGGTATTAATGGTCAGCTTTTTGTTGCTCCATACTCTTTTTGAGAGCCTGGCCAGAGTTGTAGAGGCCTTGCCGATCCTTGCGTCTAGGTCGAAATCAAGGGACAGGTTGTTGGTGATGTTGGATCCAAGGTATGTAAAGCGTTCCACGGCCTCAAGTTGGCAGCCATCGATGGTGATGTTGGGTGGGTCAGCATCTTGGGCCATCACGTTGGTCTTTTTGAGGCTGATGGTTAGTCCGAAGTCCCTGGCGGCCTTTTCAAAGCGGTCCATCAGGCTTTGCAAATCAGCTACGTTGTGAGTTGCAATGGCAGCATCGTCTGCAAAAAGCATGTCCCTGATGACCGTTTCTCGGATCTTCGTCTTTGCCTTCAGCCTGGCCAGATTAAATAGTTTACCATCAGAACGTGTATGAAGATAGATCCCCTCTGATGAGGATCCAAAGGCATGTTTCAAAAGGCAGGCAAAAAAGAATCCAAAGAGTGTCGGTGCGAGGACGCAGCCCTGTTTGACTCCACTGAGGATATCAAATTGAGGGGAAGTTGAACCGTCATACTGCACCGTGCCTTTCATACCATTGTGGAATGACTGAATAATATTGAGCAATTTTGGTGGGCAGCCAACTTTTGCCAAGACTTTAAACAGACCATCTCTGCTGACCAGGTCAAAAGCCTTTGTTAAATCAATGAAGGCCAGGTAAAGGGGCATGTGTTGCTCTCGGCACTTTTCTTGAAGTTGTCTTAAAGAAAAGATCATGTCGATTGTTGACCTTTCTGCCCGGAAGCCGCACTGTGATTCAGGATATACTCTTTCAGCAAGTCTTTGCAGTTTATTTAAAACAACGCGTGCAAAGACTTTACCCACGATGCTGAGGAGAGAAATGCCTCTGTAGTTGTTACAGTCATTTCTGTCTCCTTTATTTTTATACAGCGTGATAATATTGGCATTTCTCATATCCTCTGGTACAGCTCCTTCTTCCCAGCACTGGCAGAGGAGGCCATGCAGGTGTTCCAGCAATACACTGCTGCCGCACTTGATGATCTCAGGTGGTATTCCGTCCTGACCGGGGGCCTTGGCTATTGGTAATCGCTCAATAGCTTCTTTTAGTTCTACCAGGGTGGGTATGTCGTCCAGTTCTGCCATGAGGGGGAAGCTTTGGATGGCATCGATGGCATCTTGGGTTACATGATTTTGTTGGGAGTAAAGTTCTGAATAGTGCTCCACCCATCTGTCCATCTGTTTAACCCTGTCACGGATTATTTCTCCAGTTGAGGACTTCAGTGGGGCTATGACTTTCTTAGCCGGCCCCAAGGCTTTTTTAATGCCGTCATACATCCCCCTAACATTACCGGTGTCAGCCGCAAGCTGGATGCTATGACAGAGTTGGAGCCAGTAGTCATTTGCGCATTGCCTAGCTAATCTCTGAACATTGCTCCTGGCTGATCTGTACGCCTGCAGTGTCTTTGGGTTTGGGGAGTGCCTGTATTTTTGGTGGGCACTTCGTCTTTCTTCTACGGCAGGGGTGAGTGTGGCAGAGTTGGCCTCAAACCAGTCGTTGTTTTGCTTCCTTTTTCTTCCGAAGGTCTGCATGGCTGTGCTGTGGATGGTCAGTCTGAGATATTCCCACTTTTCCTTGGTGCTGTTGCCTGGCAGCTCAGAGTTTAGTGAGTTGGAGAGAGCTGCTATGAACTGGGCGGTAAGAGTCTAGTAAGGGGTGACAAATCTTATGTCGGATTTATGAGGACCGGTTCCCTTTTAATTTAAGACAGGGGGCGAACAAAAGAGTCGAAAACCAACTTCGAAGGAGGAGTTGCAATACTAAGAAATATCTCTTTAAGAATTTAAATATAATTTCATCACTTAATGAAGTAACGTTCTTTATGTTACTTGTGCTGATGAAGGTAATAAACGCATTAGCCGAAACGTTTACAATTGTATTAGTGAATTAGGACGAATTTGCTGTTATGTCACAAAATTTGGGAGCCATTACCGCGACTTAACCGATTTCGCGAATGATGAACCGTGATTCAACTGGACGGGATCTATATATGCGTCATAATAATATAATTAATCAAATTGATTAATTTTTTCTCGATTAATCAAACATTTTTTTTAAAAAATCAGTACCAGCCCTATTTATTATTGATAGTCATGATGTCGTTTAGACATGATCTGGAGAACATCATCAACTGGAATAAAGAAAAAACTTTATCAAACAGACAAGAAACATAATTAATTTTGTTTTTGTTTAGCTTTTCAACTCATCCGAACTGAGTTTTCTCCAAGCCAAACAAAGGTAAGGAACAACCAGCAAGGATGTCCGTGGCAAGGATATTGTTGTTTTTTATGGACTAACCCTCGTAGTTTAAACCCTACAGGGGTTAATAACTTTGTAAGAAACAACTTCAAGAATATATTTAAAACTCTTCTTAGCATAATTTAATAAAGGTTTTTTTAATAGATTAAAAATATATGGTTTGTGTAAATTAATTAGTAATTTTTAACAAGACAATTCATAGCCAGTAAAAAAAAAACAAATATTTATTATGGACAAAGATCAATTATTAGAATGTTTGATTTGTGTACATTTTCAAATCAGTAAATAAATTAATGACACATTTACTGACATTAAGTACCTATGTTGAATACACAAATGGTCTAATGAAATCCTTGACATGAAATTAATCAAATAATAAGGAAATAATAAAAAGAGATGGACAGTGCTACTGCCAAGACTTCATGTTCTTTTCTTTAAAGAGGAATAAGTATGAGAAACTGCATGCAGTGTGAAGTAAAGAAATGGTGAAAACAAATTTAAAGCTTTAACAACAACAAAAAAGACAGAGCATTTAATTGACTTATTGAATTGGCTTGACACCTTCTTCAGCAGACAATAGAAACAAAAATTATTATAGTTTGAAAAGAAACAAAAATGTAACTAGACTGAAATGTTCTTTCTCTGTGCAGAAATTTACTGTCAAGCCATTTATGTATTTCTACTAAATTGAATATTTTAGTATAATCAAGAGCAGAATTAAACAAATATAATTTAAGTATCTCAGATATTTGTTTGTAAAAGAACAAAACTACTTTAAGAGTTTTGAAGAATAAAACTTGCAAGACTTACAAAGTCCCATAGAAATTTTTTAAAATACATCCTATTTAATGAAAAAGAAATAGGAAAAATTATAATTTTACACAAACTAGAATTTAATAGTTTAGTAGCATTAACTTAGAAAATTCTTATCTATTCCTTAAACACACACAAAATAATAATATCAGAACTGACCTTTGAATCAGCTAAATTTAAAAACATTTTTGTGAATAACAAGTATAAAATTTACAGTTTATACACTGATAAAATATTTTACAGAATGAATTAAAATTTAAACGTTAAAAATGAAGTATAACATAATATTTTTATTGTTATAAATGTACAAAAACCCTTAAAGCTAAGCATTTTTAGAGTTATTCCAGTTATGGGGGTGAACTCAATCAATATGGACAGTCATTTCTTTCCAGGAACTGCTTCATAATTGACTTCAGAATTTCATTACTCATAAAATGTCAAGATGGAAATCACTCAATTGCATTTAACATCCAAGGAATGCTAAGGTAATTTTGATTATAAACATTCCAAATAAAAACAATTAAAAGCAGTTAAATATCCTGACACTTTTTACAAGGTCACTTCAAACACTGCTGAGTATTACTACAGTTTCTATGTCTTAATTTGATTGCTCAATTCATATTCTAAAATATATGTAAACATAGTATGAACTTTATTTAATTACAGATATAATTTTTGGCATGGGATTATCTAGGTCATCAAATATTTTAAGTGTAACTTCCAAAACGAAATCTGTGAGGGTAAAAAAAGGAAATAACTGAATTGATCAACACAAACAATTTCCTGCATTGAATATTTGTTTGAAAACTAAAAAACTAATTTTTTATAATCTTGTTCTTTCATGTATTGCTATCTATAAGATGTGGGATGTGGTGGCCGAGAGGTAGCGCTCTCGACTGTCATACCGATGGTCACGGGTTCGAATCCACACGAAGGTGAGGATTTGTTCTCGCGGCTTGAGGAGTCCCCGAGTCACCCAGCTCCGAATGGGTACCTAACTAGACAATAGTTAGGCGCTGGGGTAATGCGTGGAACCCCTATAGCCGTGGCCTGTGACCGCTGCATCACTTGCCAACAGATCATCTCTCATGGTCTGTGGACGCAATTATCTTCTGCATAGAAGGAGCGTCTGTATATCTAAGATAAGATAAGGATAAGATATTTATAGTTCATCTGCAGTTGATTGGTAACAGTTCATTTGTCTCAGCTTATTTCTGATAACCAATATAATATGAAAAAAATCAAATGGATGATTTGACCCCTTTTTTTTTTAAAATTCGTATTCCGAGACAAGCCAAATATCTCTGTAATTCGGTGTTGTAAAATAAAATAATGTACATCTTGAAAATAAATCAACATTTGTGCCATTTCTCAGACTTAGAAGAGAGAATAATAAACTGTGAATTTTCATATTGTACTCTACAGACAGCCTAGCTCAACAATAGCAATATTGAGAGTAAACTAACAAATAGACAAAGGAAACATAACATGAAATTAGCAGCTTCAAATGTTAAACATGAATTTTTAAAATTAATGTTAAGTATATACATAATTATAGTTTTGATGTTTTTTCATCAATATTTTTTTTTGCAAGCAGTAAAACAAACTCACAACCAAGACTTTTTTTACTATAAGCAAGGAGAAAATTTTTTTAAATGTATTTAGTATAATATACTTAAATCTATTATTAGTTATTAAAGTATACTTAACTTAATAGAAAGTATTATAAAATAAATCAATTAGATATTAATTTTAGCACTCTATCAATAATACTGTGAGGTCACGACAATACATATTTCACATAATTGATTGCAGGAAATTATAAATTAATATATAAAGCTAGTTCTTTTGAAAATGTACCTTCCAAAAGTAATAGTAAAACAGATGAGTCTCCAGATTACTTGGTATTTATGATCATAATTCTGCAGTGATGTTAACTCCCAGAAAAGAATTTAAGTTATCTTTCCAACTTTGGCTGCAATGTAACTTTTAATTAGATAGAGATGCCTATAACAGATCCCATAGACAGTAAAATGATATATGCCCCTCCAAGGTTAACCTGCCACAGTATCTCCAGAACCTTCTGCATAGCCTGCCTCTTCAATCCAGTATTCCAGTTGTCTCATGTAAACATGTCTGGCCCTTTTCTATGCCAAACAAAAGGAGCAAAGTAAAGATTCTTTTATACTTAATGTAATTTATCACAGAAATAAGGTTATGGGTAATATTTATTTTTGAATGCAAATGGTTCATGTGTTTATTTTATAATCTTTTTGCCACAGGAGTAAAAGTCCAAATTTTTTTTTTCATGTTGGTTACTACTTCATTTTATTGACATCAGGTGGTGTCAGTTCTTTTGTAATTAAGTTGAACATTTTTTTTTTAAAAATCATGAAATGTCCTGCAGTATAAACAGATCATTGTGTAAGTGTACAATGAAGACCTGTTGCTATCAAAACTTTACATTTATGCAAAATATCATTTGCAGTAGTTTTCTCAAACTTAAGTTTCTACACTGTTTTACCGAGTAGGGATAAAACAATCACCAACTATCAAGCCTGAAGTTAAAACATAAAGATCCGCAAAAATATCTATAGCCACCACATCCCCACTCCTAACTGGGATAAAATGTGAATAATTAACCCAAGTGTATTGAACAGAAGAGTTCCACAAGCACAGAGTTACTATTCAGTTCAAATGATATATTAAGAACAGGAGTAATAAAAAAAGGAAGAGGTGAAAAGAATATGCAATAACAGCAAATATAAAAATATGTACATACAAATGTAAAAATGTAACGCAGGCAAAACAATTTTTGAGTGGCTGGTCATTAGGATGAAAAGTATCATGCTTGCATTTTTTAATGAACAAATTACATTATACTTTTTAAAAGTAACTTAATTAAAAAAATAATTCCAGATTAACAAACAAATGTCTTTTTCCAAAATCCTTGATCATTTTGTTTTGGTTAAGAAATTAATTTTTAGTTTATCAAGACCACCATTTTAGTCATAATTGTTTAGTTTGTGATGTTAAACTTAACAATGTTGCAATGCAGATATTTTTAATGGACTAGTGCACTCCCATATGCTAAATTACTGTCACTTTAATTCAACATTAGTTTACCAAAAATTAGGATTAACTAAGGTAGGGATTTTTTTTTTTTAAACTTTTAATTTATAGTTAGCAGTGCACAGATTTACTGAGATTTAATGAGTCTCACATTAAAGGAATTTTAATTATAAGAAACAGATAAAAGATAAACAGATAACAGATTAGCCAGAATAATGATGCTTCAAAATATATTTAAGAGTAATTTTTATACATATATTTTGCAACCAGCAAATTTTTCTGACAACTTAAATACTGTTCAGTATTGAATGTTCAATATGTAATGCTTCCTTTTAGCAGTATGCATCAATCAATCACATTAATTTCATTAAAAAAGAAAGAAAAATCATTACGAAGACTTACTGGATTATTATGTAAGACAACATTTAGTGGGAAGCAACAAAGATTAAAGAACACAGCAGCATGAGCTCAAAAAAAAAATTTTTTTAAACCAATGACAAGTTTGCTATGACCAAACTATGAACACAGCCTCATTATGATCAACTTAAAACAAGTTTGGTCTACTCATGACTTCAAGTACAGTCAGCTTTCAATTAAAACACAGAAATGTTCAACATAATATAACAAATCTCTGGTATACTTTGCCTTTTTTTCTTATTATAAAATGAGAAAATAACTTGCTTCTGAGTTGGTGAATTTCCTAGTCCTAAAAACAAGAATTAAAAACCTGTTACATATTGCAATGGTTTTCTTCAACATTTTGGATTTCTAAACAACTTTTACTAGCATTACATGGAAATATCCTTAACCATAACATATTATATATAAAAAATTTTGAATATCATTGACGGAAATATCCTTAACCATAACATATTATATATATATATTTTTGAATATCATTGACAAGGACTACTAAATGGGTCATCCTATTTAAAAACAAATGCTTTAAGACAGATAAGGCAGACAATAAGGAGAGAGAAAAAATATAACTCAGTAATAAAGATATTTAACTTTAACAATACTTTACTAATGCAAAATAATAAACCCAAATTGCTAGGAATTTGCTAGAAATGTATGTTGAATTTGCATTCTCTAATTAGATGACACCTAATTTTACACTAAGAAATTCTTATGTGAATTTGTAATAAATATTTATAATTATGAAACTGTATTGAATTTCAAAAAGTGTTCAAATAATTTTATAAAATACACTTACATCATCTGGGATTGATATGGGAGTTTCTTCATCACCACTTCTATAAGTAGATGTAATATCATGTATAACACCTACAATTAGAAAAAAGAAAATACATAGTAATAAACAAACCAGTAATAATTTACAAAGACTTTCAAGTTATCGTTAAGCACATGCAGTTTTTTCTTTTTAAAAACCATATTGCTATTAAATTTAAGGTGTTTAATTTCCATTTAGTTGCTGCATGTGTATGATGTACAAATATGTGAGTGCTGATTTTCAGTTCTCATGTAAACAGTGTATACACTTAAGCTCACAGCCTCTGCTGCTTAGATGACTTTGAAATCACATCTGATTCAGGATGGAAAACATATTCTACATTTTTTACTATGTACCATTTGATCAAATCAATTTATTGATGATTCATTTTCATAGAAATTTATCATCCAACAATCTGGCTAAAATGTGTTTAAATTAGTTTTTACAAAGTCAATGATCTTATAATTCCATTTAAAAAGAATAAGAGGAAAAAAATATTTCTAAAGCTTAAAAATAAACATTTAATCCAACAAAGATTATCTTAGGAGCCAGAGGACCTAATCCAAGGAATTAATGTTAAGTGTAAATTTACATAAAGAAATTACTGTTACACTACCAGGCCTGACCCATGCATTGTAAAAAGAGTAAACTGAAACATAACCAATCATTAATCACTAGCAAGACTTGGTGATATATTTTAATTTGGTGCTACATCATGCAATCTTTGTGCTCTACACTTGACACAAATTAACTTTCTCAAGATATAAACACACTTAATTGGTAGCATTAAACACAAAAAATGGACAAAGAGCCATGGGATCAGCTGACCCAAAAGTGTGTTTATGGCATCTAAGAAACAGTGAAAAATTGTAAGATTGATTTTTCTTTTTAAAAAGATAATACACCAAAGTGATTTAGATTTTAGTTTGCCATATTTTTGTGTAATGGTTCCAGAGACAAAAGATCTACAATATGTATAATTACATTATAGGTGTCCTTTAAATGGACACAATGTTCACTGATTATTTTTCTAAATTTTTTTGTGAATGCCAGTTTAAAGAACTTAACTAATTAATTATTTGATTCCTTTTATTTATACCTTCATAGTACTTGGAAACCCTTTCTGCCTTTTCTTTTCCATCTTTAGCTGCTACCAATTCTTTTCGAAGTATATGCACAATATCTAAGAAAAATACACATTTATTAAGATTAAAAACAAATAAAAACTAATTACAATTTAATTTCCAATGACATCGACTTTTGAAAATATAACTGTTATTAACTGCACTTTTCACGTGTGCTTGTAAAAAGAAGAAAAAAAACCTCATTATTACACTCCTTTTAAGTCCAAAAAATAATTTGCTCTTTTATATAACAACTAAAAACCTAAGTTCACATAATAATCAATGCTCTTCTTTTATGTTTAATTAAGTCAATATTTCTCATTAGGGTATTCATGTAATTTTGCTAAGTATCACAAGTACCTAACTTTTCATTTATTTTATGTCAAACATCACAAAACAGACTTTGATTTTATTAGTAGAATTAGTATTTTAAAAAGTTATTTTACCTAAAAGAGCTTTGTTCTGTCTACAAAGCTTAGAATAGCCTTCAACAAGGGCGGGTCTTGACATAATTGGGTGTACCGAAGGAGCAGCTACAAAAACAAAATTTATGTGATTGAGTGCAGATTTTAAGAATGTAGTATATTAATAAAGACATCAACACAAAGTTGTGTGCAACTACTTTAAGTTCAAAAACTAAAAAGATAAACTATTTAACTGTTAAGCTTGGAAGGCATAACATAAAACAAACTTGGTCATAGCTCTAATAAGCTTTATCTACAAAAAGTAAATAATGAAATAAAAAGTACACTAATATTAAAGGTATAATGAAGAGGGTGACTTTACTCATGTTGACTAACAGGTAAGGTGGTTGTCATCATTGCCTACTTTAATAAAATATTTTTGGCTAACATGTAGACTAGATATATTATTAGTAAGGTTGTTAACGGTTAACCGGTTATTCGGTTAACCGGTCCTCAGACCAGGACCGGTCATCTTTATTCGGGACCGTAGGACCGTGTAACCCAAAAGAAAACAACAACAACAAACTAACAAAAACTAGCGTTAACGCAGTGAAAAAAACTAGTGAAAAAAAACAACACAAGCGGTAACGCGCCTCGCCTCTCCCTCTCGCTTTGTCGCGGTGAGTTAAAGCGATACCAAGATCCAGCCGATTAATCGCCCGATATCTTTGCTACGTCTTTCAAATACCTCTCGTAATATAGGTACATGTACTTCACTAAGCGGCCGGTCATCTTTATTCATGACCGTAGGACCGCCTAACCCAAAAGAAAACAACAACAAACCTAGCGATAACGTAGTGAAAAAAAACAACAACACAAGCGGTAACGCCTCTCCCTCTCGCTTTGTCGCGGTGACTGTACTAGACTAAGGGTACGTTTATAGAGGCGGCGGGTAGGCGGGTTGCCGCGAGCTGGTTACTCGCGCCAGAAAACCGCGCCTAATCCCTCGCGCGGTTGGTGTTTATAGTAAGAGCGTGAAAAAGTCAGGGGAGAAAACAAACATTCACGTGCAATCCAGTCTCTCCTTGCAATAGCAAACAGAAAAAAATGGCTTCTGTTATTGATGACTTTTTATTGTTATTTGGGCAGAACTAAATAAGTTATAGAAAGATGCCAGTAATTCACTAATTTTGTTACATTTTTCTTAGATTTTATTTGGTTGTGGACTAGTAATATAGTACTAATTAATTATATATTTTTAATTATACTATACATGTACTATTACTGTTATATACTTACAGTTATTCAGTTAAAGTCTATAGTTATAACTATACTATACCATATTACTATCACATTCAAATACTATAACTATAAACTATTAATTTAAGTTAAGAATACTATTAATAATAGTCTTGTCTTTTGTCTAATACTAAGTACAAAGAAGTAATAACCTTGTAGAAAATAATGATAAAGACATAATCCTTTTATTTTAGATTTAATGGATTGTGTAGAGAAATATAATATAATTATTATCATAATAAATATTTTTAAATTATCACTCACCATCATCTTTTATCTTTTTTACAAAGATATTGACAAAGACAATTAACATAAAATATGTTTTTACAAATCAATCAAAATAAAATTAATTTTCAATAATTAAAATTACATAAGAAAACAAAGATAATTATGGGTATAAATGTAAGAGATAATAAAATTCAAAATCAATCACAAAACTTGAAATTTCTTCCACTGACAAATAGATGACAAAGACAATTACAAAGCTTATGAATTATATGTTTAAAAATTTGAATACTTATTCAATCAGAAAAAAGTTCTTTTATTATCTTTAAATGAGGTACTGACATTTTCATTGACA
>MUZC01001178.1:0-22093 GCA_002072015.1 Radix auricularia | reverse complement strand
ATGCGGAAAGAGCTGAACGCAAGCGGGGGAAGCGGGCTTTGATGCCATCAGATGATGCCAGACGACAACATTCTCTTGTTAGTTCTCAAATGGGTCTCAAAACATTAGGGATATAAGGACGAGCGGTTAACCGGTCTTTTTTTGAACGGTTAGTCGGTCCTCAAAAACGAGCGGTCTTAACAACCTTAATTATTAGTAGTATTTTATAACTAAAAAATGTTAAGTATTACCCAAAGAGCCTGCACATGTAGAATTCATTATTTCTATATCATCAAGCGTTCGGCTGTGGTTTAAATTTATTTTGAATACAGGAGGTTGACAAAAGGCTGAAGAAACAGCAGATGGACCCGAAAAAGTTGTACTTGTTTCTGGGTGCTTTTTTTTCGCACTTGATTCTGCATGTGAGCCAAGAGATCCATCATAGCCTGAGTCTGTCGCTTCTGACTTTGAGATGACCTTTACTCTGAATCCATCTACCAGAGCCAGATCACTGAAATCTGATCGTTGTTTACAAGCCATGACAGGGGGGTCATTTGCAGTTTCAATAATATCAGAATCTAAATTAGAAGCTGATGTTGAGTTTTCCACTACAACCTTGTTAATGGTAGCCTCTGGCACTGCATCAGACATGTCCTCTATTGTATTGTTGTTATCTGTATCAACTGCTATGTCCTGTCCAGGTGACAGACTATTATTTTCTGCAACCACTGCACCGAGTCTGTCATTAGCACTATTATCACTACATCCTGAGACTGTGATAAAATTTCCATTAGGTTCATTTATTATTTCTGGAGAACAAGACAATTTTTTTTCAGAAGCTGAAACATTGCTTTCAGATAAAACTTGAGTTTCTTCATGATTGATTGAATTATTCTGCTGTAAGATTGGAATAGGATCATTGAATACAGATTTCACAGGCAGAAGAGCATTGATTTCACCATTAGCCTCATCTGTGGAGTTTGTGCATGATGTCATATCACTAGACAAGTGTGCACTTGAATTGGATAAATCTGTATTTCTCTTGGTCTCTAAAAGCATGTTTCTGAGTTTCAGGCCATGGTCTCTCAAATTGAAATTCTTAGAGGTGCATGCGCTGCCATGAGGTTCATCAGACACATCTTTGCTGGTTGACTTATCTGTATTGAAAAGTTCTGTTTTGTCTTTGACATTTACACACTCCTCTCTGGTATCAATTTCAGATTGACAGGGTGAAGTCTCTGTTTCTGGCCTCTTTTCTTGATCAGACTCAGCACCACACGACTGTGCAGTTGGAGTGGTGTCTGATAAATTATCAGACATCTCCATTGGTTCTTCACTGCTGTGAACACAGGACCCTGACCTACTGGGAGCAACATTCTCTGGATTCTGAGAGTTTAAATCAGGAATGTCAGAATTAGAAATACTGTGGGTAACATTAGCATCCACTCCCATGGTGACAGGAACAATATCTTTAGGAGAAAATGCTTCATGACTATTTATTTTACTGTTGTTTAAGTCTGAGCGCTCAGTGGTTTTAGATTCAGATCTCATTTTAAAATCATTCAAAAGGCCTAAGGTTAATGGCACTGTGTGAGTTGATGAGTTATTCAATGACATATCATCCACACACATATCATCTTTTTCAACGGGTTCATCTATGTTGAAAATAACTGTGGCATTATTATTTTCTTGAGAATCTGAATCATCACTGAGATTATTTGATTCAGGCGACTCAACAGAGAGCATTTTCTGTTCCTCATTTGTTGGAGGGAAATCACACTTCCTTTGTTTTGGAGAACTGCAGTAATCATCAAGAATTTCTTGCTTACAAAGAGACCTTTTTAAAGTACCATTTCCAACAACAGGAGCTACATTAGACGTAACATAATCTTCCTCTGTTATGTGTGCTCCTATATCAGTTCCTTTTATCAGGCTTTGTTGAAGTGTACATAAACGAGGAAATTTTGTATTAAGTCCATTTAAAAACTCTCCTATTTCAGAAGTACAAGAGTACAAAATATAGTTATCTTTTTCCAATCTCTCATAAAAATCAGTGTCACTGAAGATTCTACAAAGGTCTTCCACAACAAGATAATTCTCATTTTCGTGAAGGTAAGATCTGACCTGCCCTTGTATGGTATTGCACAGGCCTCCAATCATTGGTGCATCTGGACATCTTTTAATAATGTATGGATCTTCCAAGGCTTCCACTATGATTAAATCAGCATTGTGATCCAGCTCTTTGTCTTTTCCATACAACTCTGTGTGATCACTTCCCAAGCTTTGGTTATCTTTATCCTTTTGGGGCCTTAAAGAAGGTGTGAGCTTGTTTGAACCTGCATTATCTTTGGTGACATCCTCAATCCCACTCTGCCAGTGATGATCTGTTTTTGAAGATACCCTGCCATAATTATTATCCTCTGCTGACCTTTTCTCTTTTTTGACTCTCATGAACCTTTCTAAGGTTTGTGTTCTCTTTATGAGTGGCATACTAACTGTATCAAGGTCCACTGTCTGATGGGATAGTCCAACAACACATGTTGCAGTGGAACAGGATGTAAGCTTGTACATATGATGGTATACTCTCCTAGCATCATCAAGGTTGATGGTCAAAACTGAGTTTAAAACAGAGTAGCCATTTTTCTCTAGGAACGCTGTAATCTTGTCCTTTTGAGGATGATCTAAAACTCTTTTTTTAATTCGAAGAGCACGGTCAATACAGTTGTTTATAGCTCCCATACCCTTATCTGGAAAGCATTCAAACTGAAATTGGCATAGCAGTAGAACTTCTTCGTTGTGTGGTTTAAGACATATCAGTTTATGACCATGAAACATGACATAATGTAAGTCCTGTTTGGCTTGGTCACCGGAATTTAAAATCTGGGATTTCTTTCTCTCCTCAAAGTGTGAGATTCTTTTATCATTAGTAACATGATCCGAAGTTACTTTTAATGCTGAAGTTGCTTTGTTTTCATTTTTCTTTAGGGCAACCAACTTACTTTGTGAGTTCCCGTGCCAACTAGAGTTAGTCACTTTTGTGGGATTTATTGTGTTCAGTGACCTAAAATTTACTGCAAAGGATTTAGTTTTCCCTTTTCCTGGAACCCTACCTACAACCTGCCCAGCTTTCCACATATCAAATACTCTTTCTCTAGCTGAAAAACTCTTTTTATCTGTAGGAAAAACATCCAGATTTTGTAATTTTTTAGCTGGTTGGTTGGATACATTGATTACATCAGCTGTCATTTGTTTTCCTAAAGTGGATTTATCATGTTCATTATTATTTTCCCTTAAATGTGCTTGTTGACTGGTTACTGGGGGTTGTACTTTTTGACAAGTTGTGGGATTATTGGAATAGAGAATACCCTTTTCTTTATCAGTAGATAGTGACTGCTTGTTGGTCAAAACACCAGCATTAGAAACAGACGATCTAGTAGTAACTGGTAGAGAAGTTGGTTGCATGATAACACTTGGCTGAGAGCTACCGTTAGGTAAAGGATTTTTTTCATGTGCCGGGCCACTAACTGAGTTATTTGGTTTTTGAGTTTTGATTTTAGTTAAAGTTAAATTATCCACTATTTCTTGCTTCAACTGAATGGATGCTAAAGCTGCTGCCTTTGTAGCACTGGCACTTCCTGGCTTTGGGGCGAACTTGTTTGAATTAACATGAGTAGAAGAATTATTCCCATTTTTTGATACATGAGCTTCATTAGCTGACCGATGATTGGGAGAATCTGTTGATGGCATTTTTCTAAACATGCTTGATTCCATTGCCGTATCAGCTTGCATGGCTTCAACATCTGATTGAAAAGATGATGTTGACAAAGAATCTGAGCACTTATACCACTGAATAGGATTGGCCTCCTCATGTGTTCCGGTTTTCAAAGTATGGGGTCTCCCCCCTCTCCCCCTAGCTCTTGTGGATATTCCTCTTCCTCTACCTCCCTTCATTACGCCATTTGATTGGTCAAGTGAGAATACAGAGTACAAAGAATATGGATTGTTTATTGCCATAGTGTCATTAGCTGCACTCAGGGATGGCCCATTTCTTTTTTCTAAAGATGAACGTAGTGGGTTACTTGAGTTTACCAAGTTATTAACAGGGGGAGTTAAATACACAGGATTTTCTCTATTAGTCTTTTGGTTTTGTGGAATATAAGGATATAGAGAATCAATAGCATCAAAGGGTGGAGGTAAAATATTCGATGCACGAGAAATCGTAGGATGATGACTAGATGATATTTGACTCAGAGTGGGAGTCCTGTTCACAGAAATGCTATTTGACAAGTTTGAATTTTGTAGCAGGTAAGGCCTATTTGCAGGCAAACTAGACCTGTGTGCACCAGCTGGCACAGTTGCTCCCATTTGATATCTGCTCTGCGATTTACTGCTGTTGGGTGTCAATGTTTGTTGACTAGATGCTGATGGTGTAGGGTATATGGATGACTTTGGGTGGTTTTGAGTTCCTGTATTCATCATTGACTCCCTTTGAATTCCTCTTTGACCTGATGACAGCTGATTCAAAAAATGACCCCTTGTATCATCTTCTTTGGGAACAGCCTTGCTATTTGACACTCTCATATTTGAATGTTGACTAGGAGTCAGAAATGTTTGTGGACTGTACTGTGGTATAGTGTTAAAAGAATTATTGCTAACTTTTGTCATGTGCATATTTCCTAGAGGTGGATCATTTCTTTGTGAACATTGACTTGATGGGTAGGAGAAATTTGAAGCACTAACAGGGGGATTAAAATGCTGCTGAATGGAAATGGGTGAATGTTGAGGACTTTGCCGTTGTGAACTGTACATGGAAGGGCTGTGTGAAGGAGCTCTCTGTATTGAAGTCAACTTGTTGTGTACAATAGGTGGTGCTGGCAATTGTTGTGGGCTTTGCCTCTGAGTTCTCAGCAATGGAGACAACTGAGAACTTTGCTGTGGGGGAAGCATAGAAGGAGTTGAATCAGCGACAGATATGGCATATTGCTGAGTTGACAGGTGAGCCGGTGGGGGAGGGCAAAGGGATGGATAGAAATCCTCTGTCAAAAAAGGATGAGAATAGCCTGTCTGAAGATATCTGTCTGTCAGTCCTATATCATAGTTTTGTGTCAAAGAATACTGAATCCCAGCAGAATTGGTGTATGACGGTTGGGGTGGTCTAAATTCTAATGGACTGGCTGAGCTTATTGTAGTTGACTGGCCATAAGGTGGAAATACTTGCTCCATTGGATTTTGGGTGGACAACAAGCTGCTGCTGGCCAGTTGAAATTTAGACAGATAATCTTGACCTATGACTTGATCTCTTCTAGAAGAAATATGATCCATCTCAAAAGTGAATAATAGATTCCATCAGCTGAAAAAAGAACAACAGTGCAAATCTTAAATTTCAAAGAATTTAGTTTGCCATTTATTTTTTTCAAATTATTTCATTTTAAGCATACTGGGTGTTTTTCTATCAAGAAAATAGATTGAAATAAATTGGTTATGAAAAGTTTTTTGGAAACCCCCAAGGCCAGCAACATAACTAGATAACACTGTTATCAGCAGTAGTTTGAAATCATCAACATTAGCGCACAAGTTTAAATATCCAAAGAAGACTATGTTTAAATAGTTAGCAGATGACAACAAAAAGTACATATAAATAATTTCTGTATCTATGTTTTTAATAGACTAAGAATATTTATTTAGGACCATAGCCTCATTCAGTTGATATTTATATTATATACATAAATTCATTGAACAAAGCCAATTTATATGCTCCAAGAAAAGTCAACAACCTTTCTTTGTTTAATTTCCACAGATGATCAGATAATATCAATAAGTCAACAATGATCTTAAATGCAAGCCGAAAAAAAAAAGTAATAAGCAATGCAAGAATTGAAGAATTAAGCCTGAAGTTACTTTAATTTTCAGTAACATATCACACATTCATCAGTTATTCATTGCTAATGACCCTATTTCTCTTCTATTGATATCATGTATGTCATATGTAGCTATGTGCCCCAGAATTTAAGGTGAAAAAAATTTAAAACCTGGTTGACGTGGAAAATTTACTGCCCTCACCCAATGTCTGCCCTTTGTTGCCATTAACTAGGACAAAGGTATATAAATTACAAAGTCCAAAAGATAAGTTTAAAAATTGTTTAGTATCAATAAAATTTGGCTCAACATAAAGTGCTCAATGTTTTTGTTTGTTTTTTTTATTTAACTTAACCAATGTATCTTTTTATGCAAAGTTTATGCAAAGTAGAAAAAAAGTTAAGGCATTTTTAGCATTTGTTTTTTCTTCTCCTTTTATAAGTAACTCATAATTTTTGGCAAAAACTGTCTTCAAATGCATTGAAACTGTCAAATGGTTTCAATATTTCAAGATTCAGTCTTTAATAAAAGGCTATTTTTTGTTAACTAGTTAAAATTTAGCATTAATAAAAATTTAATGTGTAATTTGATTAAAAGAAGGTAACTCCATCTTTTTTAAATTTGTGTGTGCAATTTTATAATAATGAGATCCATAGATTCATTGATGTTATTTAGAAGCAGTAACATACTTTTTTATTTTGCATTATTTATTATTTTACCTGAGCTTCTTGGTATTTAGTATAAATGAAAGTAATAAATGCTATCGGCTCTAGTCTTAAACCAAATATGATTAATGGGCTTATACAAATTATAAGAGATACTTATTTTCTCCAGTGAGCACATTGATGCTGATTAAATATAAAAGCGCTTGGTTCATGACTTAATTAAAAGTATGCAATGAGATTTTTAACTATTAACTGATCCTAAATGCAGGCCTAGTCTGTCCTGTTTCATCTGTGCTGATAAACCATAGTTTAAATTCATTCATATTAATGTTAGCGTATTACTCAGTTCATTTTTCTATATGTCTAAACTTAAAACATTAATTTCAATTTTAACATAATCCCGGCTATTTGCTGATTTAAAAAAAAATATGGTGTCAATTCCCACCATCACTGTTTAACACTTAATTTGGCACAACTTTTTTTTTTAATTTAGTTGATGGAGATAGCGCAAGAGAACTAACTGATACACATATTCTCTCTTCCTGAGACACAAAGTAAATCTTTTATTTCCCCCAAACAATGGAATTCTCCCTTTGACACATTTGTAGTATTCTCACTACTGGGGACTTCAAGACTTCACTAAAAACACATTTCTTGAAACTTGACTTTCAAAATTAATTAAACAAAAATCAAACATTCTTTAAATTAAAATTGTAGCTTATATGCACCATTTGTGAGCCCAGTTGCTTGCTGGGACATTGCGCTATATATATTATCATATTATTTTTAATATTATTCACTATGAACCAATTTAACTGAAAATACAAAGGTAATAGTCCCATCTGTGAGAACGATAATATAAGATATGTAACTTATTATAATTCAGAGCAGTGTTGATGATTGTTAATTATATATCAACTGATTTAATGGTAAGAAGATTTTAACACTTTTATAATGTATCCAAAATTTTTCTTAAAATACTAATGATGCTTGTATTAATACAAACAATATTTGAAAACTTGTGGATCTGTGCAAAATGCAAGCTGAAACTATGTTTATGTATGTTAACCGTTGTTTTTCCATCATATTTACTTACTTACTGTTCTGAAACTGTTATCATGAGAAGATATTTGAAAAACCTCTTAGCTATATTAGGGGAAACTAATCTTAATTCAGTTGGGTTTTTTTCAATGCATTTAATTTTAAAATTATTCATATATACAAATTATTCAGATTATGTTAATATGAGTTGTTGTTTTTTAAATATATGAACACTAGATGCCCGCAGCGTAGTATACGCTGCAGATTTGCTCATATATAGTGCAAAGAAAGTGGGGGGGGGGGGAACAGACACAAACTACATCACGATGAAATCAGAACAACGCAAATGTGGGGATAACTGTGACGATTGTTGATCTGGAAACATGTGCACTGTGGTTAGCCACTTGCCACCCCGCGCCACCCTAGCTTGCCAACCATAAACTAATTGGCATAACCTGACAAAGGTCATTCATCAAGCAATTTTTCGTCTTGTGTTTGTTATGGTGATCGAAAAGATAGTGGGAAATGAACAGGCACAAACACAAACATTTTACAAATTAAAAATGTATGTCTTAGCTGGGGATTGAACCTGCGACCTCTGTGATATATATAGATTTTTAAAGAATACTACTTTTAGCTCAATTAGATGACAGGTAATAAGAAGAGAGAATCTTTGTGTCAATTGTCAATAGTAATATAATAATTGTAATCTTCAGCCATAAGTAAGTAATTTGTAATCACCAGTGCTACCGCTTGTGTAGTACATTAGGCCCATGTCTATGTCTATAAAAATATCTAATACTATTTTTTAAAATAAATTTTCATATTTTCTCCCCAATTCAACTCCTAAACTAGCTAGGTTCAAAAATCAAAAAGCAGAGTCATATCATAAAAAGAATAGATGCACTAGGCTATCACTATCATAATTATTAGTACTATTAGCCTTTACTATGAACTATGAGCAGTGCTTTTTTTAGCAGAACGCACAGGAATGACATTCCTGCACCTTTTTCCCCCCCACATACTTTTTTATATTATATTACTACTGCCTGGAATGTTTAGCCTTACTACTATTTTAGGTTGTGTTTATTATGCGCTGCAGACCCATTTTTGTTTTAAATAGAAAAAAAGCACTGACTATGACTGTGACCAAGGCCTGATTTAGAACACTATCACTAATACAGACTAGGTTAACTAATTACTAAATGAAAAATTTTATATAAATCATTGCAAGTTAGGGTAGATAGCAAATTTATTAACGCTTAAAGCCTCAAAATGTTGTAATGCGTCCCTGCCTGCTATTCCCTAAGCTGCATAAAGCGTCCCTAAATGCCACTCTCGTTTGAAATGACATCTCGGAAAGTAAAAACTCTTCAATGCTTCAAAAATGATGTATTTGACTTCCAGCAATGGTAGCCGTTGCCCGTGCTAATTTGCTCGGTTCGCGAAGTTTTTTGGTAGTTTTTACTTTTTTTTTTTGAAGATGCGATTTTCCTATACTTTATTATAAAAATTATAGTACTTAACTACAGGTAAATATAGTAATTAACTCAAAACAGCATTTTGAATGCGTAAAATAACCATTCTTAGCCTTAAAAATGAAGTCAGTATTTGACAATAAAAAAAATATTTTAAAAATTATAAATGGATTTTAGGCAAATTTTTTTAATTTCATAACCAGCTGATCGCAATGGCAATACCCATCAATACTGGAAATCCTTACTTACAGAAATGAGGCGGAAGATTATTGAAAACCTTATGCCTTATGAGGCTTTAAGTTTAAGAGTTAATTAAGATGACAATGAATTCAATGAATAAGTTTAATAAGAGTAAGTGGCAATCCTCCAAATCATAATGCCTAATCCCAGTCCCAAATTATTTTACACTAATAAATAATAATACTAATAACACTAGTCACTAGTCTAATAAGACCAGTAGTAGTAGTCTTAGTCTTAATATTAATCTTAGTAATAATCGTAGACGTTGTGTACTTAAAATCATTAAAATATGTAGTATAAGTTAGCTAGTACTAAGTTTACTAAGTTTAAGTGTAGTTAACAGTGACAGTACTTAAAACTAAAAACTAAGAAGACTAAACTTAGACTAAACTAAACTAATACTAATAAACTCTAACTCTAGTACTAGTAATTTTATTAGACATAAGTAGCAATTGAACACTAGGCCGTATCAAATTTCAATTTATTTATTAAAGCCTCTAAATAATCATACCTGTTAATATTTATATGTATTATTAGTCCCATTGTCGCATTTTTGTTCATTGTGTTTAAATGTTTTGTTTTTTTTCTTTTTCTGCTTGCTTGTAAACATTAAGACATTTAATGCAGAACAAATGTAGCCAGACTTTTTTCGAGAAGACAAATCACTAGTAATATTTTTTTTATTATAATTGAATATTTCTCTGTTAGGGGAGTTAGGAATATCCAATTAAATTAAAAAATATACAAATTTATAACCAAAACTAAAATGCGTTTTAAAACAATTTATGGTAAGAAATAGAACCTTACAATAAGAAGCTGAAAACATTAATAACAATGCTCCATTAGGCATAGATCTAGTTGTTAAAGGCTTGGGTTGCCAAAATCAGAAGAAAAAAAAATAAAATGTGTACAAAATTTGTTAGTCCAATTGACTAAAGGATATTGTGGAGTTAAGAAATGGGGCCTATTAAGCCTAAGCAGACTTAGCTCTTAATATGTACAAAATTGATTCAAACAATATCCTTGTACTTTAAGAATAATTAGGCAGATACAACTTCATTCGCTTTGAAAAAATACCTGTATGGGTAATGTTTTTTTTTTAATTTTCAATTTATATACATTGAGTGTACATTTAAAAAAGAAAACTAATACTAATACTAATAGTAATTATAAAGTAGGGCTGCGGAAATTAACGATTAATTTCTCGATTAATCGGTAAAACATTTTATCGATTAAAATTATTTTAATCGATAAAATAACCATTAAAATTAAGAAAAGTTTTTAAAATTTTTCGATTTATTAATAAATAATTAATTATTAAAAATATTTTTTTTAAGTACAAACGGACTCTAAAAGTGTAAACTTTAAAATAACCTGTTTTGTAAAAAAAAAAAAAAACAATGATATTTTTAAAAAACAAACATTGTTTTTAATTAATTAACAATAACAAAATTTAAATTTATTGACATTATTTTGAACTGCTTGTATTTAAAAATATTTGTTAACAATAGTTTATTTTTAAATTAAATTACATTAAATACTTAAGTTATGGGCATTTTTAAAAATGCCGTAAGAGGGCACAAAACGTGAAGGAAAACAACATAATGGAAAAAAGTGATTATGAGGTCTTAGGAAAAAAATAATAACTTTTGAACCACTTGGGATAAAAAGATGATTTTTATGTTTTTGTTAATCACTAAACAATGTCTATCAAGCTGTATTACTTTTATATTTTTAAAATTAATTTGAAATTTCCATTTTAGTGCCTAAACTTTAATGCGTTATTTAGCTTACTTTTATTGCTTACTATGTTTTTAAAATAACTCAATTAAAAAAACATTGCTTGTTTTTATTACTTACCTTGAAATTTTCAGTTTAATGACGTCATACAACTTTATTTTTAGCTTTAAGAAAATTATCGATTAATTAATCGGTAATTTTTCAAAAGTTAACTATTAAAATTAATTTAATCGATAACAGCCCTATTATAAAGTATTATAAAGTAAGAAAATAATAAGAAATATACGTTACTTAAACTTATGTCATAGGCCCTCAGTAACAAAAAAGTACAGAAAATCGTGGATGAATTTACTTTTTTTTTATGTCGGGAACTTATATACTATAGGTTAAGATTTGTGAAAACCGCATTGAATTTCCAGCGAGAAATAGCATGCAATAGAGTCAATTGTCAATAGAGATCAAATATTATATAAAAGGTTTGTTTTCATGTCAGTAAATGGATAACATGTAATTATGTAATCATGTAAACAGCAGTGGTGGATTTAACTTTAGGGCAGGGGCGGCTTGCCCCCCCACGCCCCTGTTGGGTCTAAAAAGGCGCCACCTCTTAAGACGCCCTCGATGAACACTGAAAAGGTGTCACTAGAGCAGAAAAAAATATTGCTAAACACGAAACTTCTAATCAACACTAAACTGCAATATGACAACATTGGCTTGCTAAATATCGTTTTTGAAAACAGTAATATCTGGTTTGGTCAGTTAGGAGCGTCGACAAGTGGAAAAGAATATAGGAGTATTGAAACTTATGATAGACTTGACGAATTGTTCTTAGCAAAACAAGGTTTGTCATTCAGATGACACTGAGAAATATTTGCTTTAGTGATGGTAGTATTAGAAATACTGGAAATTGTCGTGAAATGTTATCTTTATTAGCCAAAATTAATATGATTTTACTTTAGAGAGTCATCTTTAGTTTGAAAAGAAAAATGAAATTTATTTAGGTCATGATGTGCAAATAGATGTAATTCAATCACTTGCATCTAAATTATCGGCGATAATCGATAATGAAGTAAATTCTGCTCAATTCTTTTCTTTTGTTATTGATTAAACCATTGATATATCTAAAATTGATCAGATGTCAGTTTCTTTACGTTAAGTTTTATTATCTTAACATATTGTGGAAAGATTTCTAGGCATTTATACAACTCTAGATTCACCATTAGCCAAACAAGGCACGTGCCTAGGGCACTATAGTTTGGGGGCACCACAAGACCTCCAGAAAAATGTGTATTTTGTCTCAATAGCCATGCGTAATCGACATGACATTAGCTAATTGCAAATATAAAATCAAGTCGCACATTATTCTTAAGTCTCATCCTAATATTATAAAAGCGTTTTAATGTTAATAAGTTTAAAAGAAGATCAGTCACTGTCACAGAAGGGCGACACGAGAAGAGAAGCAGAAAACATAGCAAAGAAGATGCAATAATTAGAATTTTCTCTCATGCTCGTCTTTTAAGAAGAAGCGTTACAACATTTTCACAGAATCAGTCAAGCTCTACAAAATGAGCACGTGAACTTAAATAAGTGTTCTAATTTGTATTCTTCACTAGCAGATCACTTGCCTGAATCTAGGAATGAATTCGAAAGGTTTGAAGAAGCTGCAAAAGAAATAAAACCAGGTCAACTTTGACCCGTAATCATAAAAGAAAGTGTTCATTGAAGGTGATGCCCCTGAGATATCTCTGAATGTCACAGAAGAATTTACTAAATCTACTTACTATGCCATTGTTGACAAACTTGAGGCAGAGATCAGTAGTCAAGGACGGGTATATAATGATATAGCAGTTCGATATTCTTGTTTGGTCGATGTACCATAAACATCTCAGTGTTTTCAAGGACTAATAAATGCTTATCCTGAAGATCTCTACAATTACAATAATTTACATAATGAACTACGAAAATTCCACTCATATATTCGTAACAAGTTTCTTGCATCAAAATCTTAATATTTACAATACGCCCAGTCATGATGACTTATACAAAGTGATAGAGACAACATCAAGTGCGCTTTTCCAATTTAAATGTAACAATCGCCATGCGCATAAAAAATTAATTGTTACACCTGTTCAACAAAGGGCTCTTTTACTCAAGCTGAAAGGTATAAAAATCCAAGTAAAGGAAACAAGAAATGGTTCCTTATCTCTGCTGATGATTAAGGCAGACTTGTGCACAAGTAACGCTGATGATGTACTCAAAAACTTTTCAAGATGTAAATCCAGATAGAAGAACTTTAAAATATATTTTAAAAGTTATAGTTTTTTCGTCTATTATTTTTACAAATTAATTAACTATTAACTTAAATACAGAAATAGTAGGTTTCATTTGAGTGATATTAGTACAAACATGTGTGTTAACAGCTGTTGTTATTTGTTAGTTTGTGTGTGTGTGTGTGTGTGTGTGTGTGTGTGTGTGTGTGTGTGTGTGTATGTGTGTGTGTGCATAATAATTTACATACCAGCGGTCAGTGGAAGATCGGGGCCAGAGGCAGAAAGTGGCACCCATGTGGGTTTGTTCCTAGCGCAACAAGAAGGCTTAATCTGGCCATGCTTTTATACTTTGGAAAGCAGCAATGTTGCTGTATTTGCTGAGAAGATTTTAAAGGAACTACCAATTAGAAAAGCGAAACATTGATATCACACTCTGTCGAGGACAGGCATACGATGGCACATTTGCGATGTATGGAATTAAAAGAGCTGCCTTCAAACTCACTTTTAGCTCCTGCCTGGGAAAAGTTGGCAACTTGTGTTTGCAACACTAATCAAAAGGTCCATCACTATCTAGTGAACTACAACTTAAAGAGGTTCTGCCATTCTGGACTGAAAAAAAATGTCATCAGGTCTCCCTAATTTGTCAATATTCTATAAATTTACTTGTTTGAATCTTCCTGTTAGCACTGATTGAACATCATGAAAAGTTATTTGCGCTCAGCAATGACAAACGAACGTCTGTCTGGATTGGCAATAATTTCAATTGAACGTGATCTAGGTGAGAACGTTGACTTTGAATCAAATATGAATCATTTTGCTTCAATGAAATCCCGTAGATGGTAATTTAATTAGGGCTCAGGGCTCTCCATATAAATTCGCATAAAACTAAGTTTTTTTCTCATAGATCAATAAATATACGATTGAATTATAAGTATAAGTTTAAGTTACTATTTTATATATCTGTTTATATTATTGCTTCTGTTTGACTTGTTCGATGATTTGGAAAATTTACTAAATTAGTAGCCTAATAATTAGTATTTACATAATGCTCGGTTATTTAGCAGAGAAAGCTAAATCCGCCACTGGTAAACAGGGTATGAGTGAACCTGAAAAGGGGTTTAAAAAATAATAATAAAAGCTGCGAACGTTTCGGCAAAGAGCCTTCCTCAACTAACAATTAGTACACAAATACAACGAATATAAAGAAATAAAAACTTAGCTGCGGTTAATTCAAATAGAGCTCTCTTTGGATTACACCGTAGTTAAGTGTTTATTTAATTCTTTATATTCGTTTTTATTTGAATTAAACTCTCAGAATCCAGAGAATGTTGCTCCCAGTAGGTCAGGGTCCTATGTTCGCAGCAGTGAAGAACCAATGGAGATGTCTGATAATTTATCAGACACCACTCCAACTGCACAGTCGTGTGGTGCTGAGTCTGATCAAGAAAAGAGGCCAGAAACAGAGACTTCACCCTGTCAATCTGAAATTGATATCAGAGAGGAGTGTGTAAAGGTCAAAGACAAAACTAATCTATAGCTATAAGCCTGATTGCCGTCTCACCCACATATTGTTTTCACATGCAGCACTGCTAATGCCAATGGTGGCTATTTTGTATAGCACTAACGACTAACTGCCCAAGCTTGTCCAGCACGCTCGTTGCACTCTGGCCTTTAAAAAATCGCTTTATTATTTTATTTTTAAAAAAATATTTTCAAGTTTTTAAATTTTTCTTAACCGTGTCTTTGACACTCCCTCAAAAATTTATAAACTCCGTTCCATTATAACCTTTTGCAGCTTATTTGAAAGAGCGCTCGCAAAGAGACTTTTTTCTGTGTTTATCCACTCCCTTTCAGAAGGGGCTGCGTAGAGTAACACAATCCCTTTACAGATACAAGTTTGAAGTCAATTCTTTCAAATAATGTTGTTCTGATCCATCTATACATAAGGCAATTAATTCTAATTTAGAAATACAACACAAAGATAACTTAATACAACCCTCAGATAGACATAAAGATAAAAACACCTTTCCTATTCCATATGCAAGAACAAACACATTCAAGTTTTCTTTCTTTCCGTCCGGTATTCGGGCGTGGAATGGGTTGCCTGAAGAAACCAGGAAAGCCAACACTTTATCATCATTTAAATTTCTAGTAAGAATACAGGACTAAACACATACCATAGAAATACGTAGGACGCAATAATCTTCTGTACAGAAGGAGCGTCTGTAACGTATAAGGTAAGATACACCCCCGTAGCCCGTAGCTCACAGACATTTATTATTATTATTATTATTATTATTATTATTATTATTATTATTATTATTATTATTACAAATTCGGTCAGCAACAGGAAGGCAGTGTAGATTGTAATCATTGTAGATCCTTAAGAGCTGGCTTGATGTTATTGTTATCTGACACTGACTTCTTTTCTACAATACAATGCGCACTGAATTGTTTTGTATTTTATGGGATCTCTTTATTTGGTTTTCAGCCACTCCCCCAGTCTCCGGTGGCTTTGAAGATTGCCTCTAAGATTGTATATTTTTAAATAGAGTAAATGCACTCTAAAATCATGTGGCATCGCCTCTTTTTGCGATATAAGTTACCTATGTCTTTGTCCTTTGAGAGAAAACGTAATAGACCTTCTATAATAATCTATAGCTTCTTCTCTCGCGTTTAGAGTTAAGGGGCTTTCCAAGTCTTTATCAGTAAGAGTTAGGCTCGAGGTCGCTTCATGTAATTAGTTTTACCGGTATTATAATTATAATGTTTACCAGCTGGTGTCGATTCATTGCTGGTTAATATGGCGCATAAAAAGAAATTAATTATTATGCTAAAGTGTTCCTTTCAGAAACCTCAGCAATTCGAATTTTTTCTTTAATGCAAAGAAGTGGAGACGATCGTTATGTAGTACGATGCATATTTTTATTATTATGATTATTTAATAGGCGGGGAAGGAATGGGGATGGAAAGGGCACATTTTAAGGAAATATAACAACAATAAATCAAAACAAAAATGAAGTGGAACCCACGGGGCAAATGGTGAAAAGGATGCCCCGTAAAGATATGAAGACATGGTGTATTGGAAGAGAAGAAGAAAATATGAAGAATCTGAAAATAGCTGAGAGTACTCATGGCAAGAAACTGTGTAAAGTAGAGATAGAAAGCTTTGACTGATGTCCTTTGTGTCTCATGAAAAGATGATCCTCCTAATTCGATAATTAATCTTATCTCTGATATAGTAAGCTTCAGACTATACAGAAGATTATATTGTTTGTGTCTAGTCCTGCATTCCTATTAGAGTTTTATATGTTGATAAAGTTTTGGTTTTCTTGGTTTATTCAGTCAACCCATTCTATGCCCGAATTATGGACGGGAAAAAAAAAGCGAATTATATGTTTTTGTTTTTGCTTACGGAATAAGAAAGGTGTTTTTATCATTATTTCTATTTCTGGGGGTTTGTTTTAAGTTATCTTTGTGTTGTATGTCTAAATTATAATTAATTGCTTTATTTATAATTGCTGCTTTACCCTTGCTTCTTCTATCAAGGTTTAATGATTTAACTAATGGTGTTTATTTTTTAATTACCTAAAGAAATTCTACAATTGACAATTTTTCCCCTTCAAATTTCGTTTCATATTATGTGTCGTTTCTGCGAATAGTATTCGGGTTGTTAAGGAATAAGTTTTAAGTTGATTAATGTTTGTATCCCCTTCATGCAATGCATTACAAAAGGAAACTCGGACATTTGGAGAGATGGGTCTCATAACAATAACAGAGAACTAATGAAGTTGGTGGCCAAAGCCAACTGGAAACTACCCGGCAGACAAGCCTCCTCTCCACTAGGACCACCACCAGTTTAGGAACATGGAACGTAATGACCATTTATTGTTTTCTTTACACAATTTGCTTGTGTATTTGTTTGTTGTTGTTTTCTATAAAAAAAACTGCCCAAGTTGCTGCTGGAACTGGAAAGAGACACCAAATAGAGTGGGTGGGGACAGCTGGAGAGACTGGTTCAAGACCGGGGTGCCTAAAGCGCCTTTGTTTGTGGCCTACCCCCGGGGGGGGGGGTGACATGTCATAATGATGATGACAGAGTGCCAAAAGCAATGTTATATAAAATGTGTTGTCATAGAAGATTCTAAAATTATTTAAGGTTGTTCGACGCGTATTTTTTATGGCTATGCTCCTCATTTTCGTAGTTTTTAGACATTTGGGTGTCTTCTTACACGATGGCCTTTTGGGCTGTGTGTAAATTTTGACCTTGGTAATTCTGAGAAGCAGGGGCGTCGCTAGGGTTGGTGTCACCCGGGGCGGTAGCTCATGTTGTCACCCCTTCATGATTTAAGGGGGACGTCCATAAATGACGTCACGTGAGGTTACCAATTTTCACCCCCCCACCCTTTCACCCGCGTTATACTTTGTCACAAAAACGTAAACCCCAACCCCTTGTCCCGCTATGACACCCCTCTCCCAAGCCATAATTTTCTCAATAAAAATTAGCATGTTGCAAATAAGTATTTTGTCATTTAAATATGTATTTAGTGTAAGTATGCACTCTAGTATTGTAACACGCGGGGAGCCATTGAAAACGTCATTAAATAGATTGTAAACAATCAAATATTTAAGGGCACTTTTATTTAAAGTTGCGAGGTTTTTTGATGTGACGTCACATTTTTAAACACATCCGCCCCCTAGTCACACATCGTCACAGATGCGTGACCCCACCCCCTATGGTGGATTAAAGGTAGGGGGATGAGCGGGGCCCCCAATAATTTAAATGTTATCATAATGTATAATAAAGATGGGCAAAAGTTTGTATGAATCCCTGAAAATGCCATTGGACAGTCATAAGTCAATGCTGCAGTTATAAGTAGGAAGTATAACAGAGTCTGGGCTTTTCTTTGTAAGAAGTGCAGTGCTACTCATCGTCGACAGATACTTCAAAAACACATAAAAGTGATACATGTTAACAAAGCCTTGTTTGACACAAGATGGTCAGCCCGACATAATGCTGTAAGCTGGGCCGCCTAAGGGAATTAGAGGCCCTAATCGAAGTGAATTTGGTGGCTTAAAATGTAACAGAAAATTATAAAATAAATATTGAAATATTCTTGTGCGAGGCCCCCATTAATAATGAGACTAATCGGAGGACATAGGTGGTTGCCGGTTTGCTTATGCTTAAAGCCCCCATGCTGTAAAGTGTGTTTATAACTCATACTATGAGAATATTGTAATAATAATAATAATAATAATGATAACACTTATATAGCGCCATTTAACAAACATAATGTAGGCTCAATGCGCTTCAAACAAATGGCTGAGGTAATAACACGTATGAAAAATCAGACTATTTACAAGATAAACAATTTCTACAATTTCTAGAGGTAGGTATTAAAATAGTGAGTTTTTAGGTTCTTTTTAAAATTGTCATAGCAGGCGGTCTGTCTAAGCCCGAGGGGAAGTGAGTTCCACACTTTCGGGCCAAATGATGAGAAAGCTCTCATTCCGCACATCTGGAGGGAAGAACGCGGCACAGCAAGTAANGAGGAATCCGCTGAACGCAGGTCTCTTTGTGGCACATATGGTGAAATGAGCTCACTCAGGTACAATGGCATTCTTTTGTTGTTTAAACACTGGTGGCAAATTGATGCGATCTTGTATTCGATTCTTGCCTTAACAGGTAGCCAGTGTAAGGAGCGAAGAAGGGCGGTTGCTGAGACCCGCTTCGATTTGCACATAACCAGGCGTGCGGCACTGTTCTGAATACGCTGGAGCCTGGCAATTTTGTCTTCGGGCAGACCGGCGAGTAGTGCGTTGCAGTAGTCCATTCTCGATAGTATTAGGGCAACTGCCAATGTTTTTGCAGAGTCAGTGGACAGGTAAGGTCTTATTTGGCCTAATCTACGTAATTGAAGGTATAGACCTCTGCATAGATTGGATATGTGGTAGTCAAATGACAGTGTACAGTCAAGGATCACACCGAGGTTCCTCACCTTGTCGGCTAAAGGGACCTGACAATTCATGATATTTAGCGAGTTGGTACCCCCAACATTTAACAATTTGTGTCTGGTTCCGATGAGGATTACCTCTGTCTTTTCTTCATTCATTTTCAGTTTGTTTTCAGCCATCCATGTGTAGACACTGGTAATAGCACCACTGACTTTCACTGCAAGACGAGGAACCTCTGCGGGAACTGGAGAATCGTACAATTGCGAGTCATCAGCGAAAAAGTGGTAGGAGACGCCAAACGGTTTGATAATGTCACTGAGTGGGTATGTATACATGATAAAAAGCACGGGGCCTAAGACTGATCCCTGTGGTACTCTATACTTTAAGACCGAGCGTGCTGAGACAGCTCCATTTACCACGACACTTTGGGTACGTTCGGTCAAGTAAGACCTGAGCCAACTGAGGACAGTACCCAGGCATCCAAAGGTGGTGGAGAATCTGGTAAGCAGGATCTCATGGTCGAGTGTGTCAAAAGCTGCTGACAGGTCAAGCATTGAAAGCAAAGATACCTGACCGGAATCGGACGCACGTAGTAGATCGTTCAATACCCTGATCAGTGCTGTCTCCGTGCTACGACACTTCCTGTATGCAGACTGAAACGGCTTGTCAGCCATCCACGGTTGTAAAAGAACTTGCAAGTCAAGAAACACGACTTCAACCCAATTTGGTCTTGGTAACAAGTATCTTTAATGAATCTTAGGATCAAGCTCTGTTACATAGCGAACCTTACATTAATAGCCATCCATCCTCTCCCTTAACGACCACACACTATTTTCCGTTTACAGCACAAACCAGGTGTTTCATACTCGGTCAACTCGCACGTTCATACCATGTCAATACAACAACACAATACGTCTCACACAAATATTGCAGCTCTGAAACAATTAGCAACAAACGAAAATCAGCCCAGTGTCTGTTGACTTGAAGCAGAAAGATTTCGGAAGGAACTTAAACAACTTAAAGTCGCTATGTTGAATTTGGGAAACAATTTTAGAGAGATTTCAGAAAACAAAATTATCCCTTCAAGAGCCGAGAATATCTTTGATTTCAGCCAAGTATTTGAAGAATCTCATTGAGTTTCTTAAAAGACAGCATTTTTAATTTGATTCATATAAAGACAAAGGAAAGAACAAGTCCGTGGGAAAAAAAGAGTATAAATAATCGACAGTACTATCAAAGAAGAGAAAGTGTCAGTTTGATATCACAAAAATGGTATTTATGGTAATTAGTGACAAACTTTTTTAAGCCCCACAACATCGATTAAGCGCATATAAAGACATCCCTTCTGAGCTCAGAAATGACGCCATTCGATAGGCATCAGCCAAGTTAATGAAGAATATTAAAGTGATTTCGAAGACTGCTTACCTTCACAATTAGTCCAATTTTCAGAACTCTTAAAAAAGTTACTGTACAGCCCCAGGCTTAGGGTTAGGAAAAGGACGTAGCACAATACGAAACTCAAAACTGGTGCACAGAGCTAAAAATAAATTTTGCTGCTTTTGAATGACCTAAATTTCAGTTATTTACAAATGTAGCATCGAACTTTGCATCTATCTCTCAATGATGACTTTAAACTGCAGCAGAGAGCGATCTTCAAAGTTGAAAAGAATACAAAAATGAGTTAGAATTCGTATTGGACAACCATTACTGAATATGCTCTCTCTAATGACTATTGAAAAGGAACCTGTAAGCTTATTGAGCTTGACTGACTTGATTGAAAACTTCGCCATAAAAAAATCGCAAACTTAAGTTGTAGGTTGAAATTATAATATTTTCATAACCTTTTGATTTCAAATAGAGAAAACAATTCGTTACCCCATGAAAAACAAACGTTGACAAAAAAAAAACATTAAAAAATAAAGAATAACGCGTAATATTATTCTTTATGTGGGCTCGTTTGTAATCACGAAACAGCTTAGTCGGGATGGGACATGGGACCGTCGTAACCGAGGGACTATTTATATACGAACATGCATATCCATGCTTGCACATCTTTAATGAATATAACAAAATATTGACTCAAAGACATTGTATTCAAAATTTTCTTCTTAAAAAAAACAACAAAGAAAACTTGAGAAAAATTGTATTCACCCCACCCCACTAAGGTGGAGGATATAGTGAGGTGGGTTTCATTCATGCTGCTAGTGTGTCAAAGCCTAAATGGCTTTATGTCCAACCTTTTTAAAGATCTCTCTGCTGCGACTGTTGCTTTTTTTCTTATTTGTTTTAATGTTGTTTGTGTGCTGGAATTGTTTTATTATTGCAAGTTAACTGATATTTTTAAAATTAAAATCTTTGTGTTTAATGTAAATCATCGTATTTCTTACTTTCTTTCTAGTTGAAAGANCCCCACGTTTTTAGTTCGAAAATATTTTGGTGTGTAAGAGTGTGTATGTACAAAATGTCCACAATGTGCATCCAACAAAACAGTTCTGGCTCAGCCCAGGGGAAGGGAAGTTCCAACAGAGCCCAAGAAAAAATTTATTTTCTTCTTTTTAGTTCACAAAACGTGGTATCTTAAAAACTTTTTAAAAAATATTTTTATTAAAGATCTCTCTGCTGCGACTGTTGCTTTTTTTCTTATTTGTTTTAATGTTGTTTGTGTGCTGGAATTGTTTTATTATTGCAAGTTAACTGATATTTTTAAAATTAAAATCTTTGTGTTTAATGTAAATCATCGTATTTCTTACTTTCTTTCTAGTTGAAAGAGATGTGTATTTTGTTTTTCTGACATAAAATCGAACAGTAAAATTTTAGGCTTTGGTGTCTGTGGCGGACTCGCTGTCTAGGAGGATTTTTGGTCCACCCT
>MUZC01001177.1:90887-101739 GCA_002072015.1 Radix auricularia | reverse complement strand
TACATACATACATACATAGAGTAGGTACATACATACATAGCGTAGGTACATACATACATAGAGTAGGTACATACATACATACATAAATAGAGTAGGTACATACATACATACATAGAATAGGTACATACATACACAGAGTAGGTACATACATACAAACATAGAGTAGGTACATATATACATAGAGTAGGTACGCTGAAAGATGTTATATTTACAACTCACCTCCATTTCTTTTAATACCCGTCCTCGCTCCTATTCGTGCAATGTTATACGCCCCCACAATTTTTCGCTTTGACCCCTACGACTAAAAAAGAAAAAAAAAAAAAAAAACTCAATAGCTCTATATAATTTGACGTAAGATGTTCTTCACTAACTCTCCACACTGCAAAAATTTGACAATACTCAGACATTTTTTTTATACTAATTTTAAAAAATGAAAATATTGTCGTAAAAATAAACATCACTTTTGTTTCAAGATTAACAGAGACTATGGTGTTTTTCGCCGTAAAATGTTATGTGACGTCATTTTTTTAACTTGTATTTTAATTTTTGAAAAGGGAACGATGTAAAAAGAGCCGTTGATAGTTTGGCTGACATTGACGCTAAGGGACACAAGCAACATATTCTCGAGATTTATGTTGATTTTGTCTCTTAACAGCTTGGCTGACGTTTAGGCCGTGCAGAATTTTAAATGACAGTTACTTAGACTCACTCATTCTGTAACGCTAAAAATCCCCCAAAAGTGGTTTGCCTCTCCGTGGCCTGGGGGATGAGTAAGGAAGCGGAAGTGACTGCGACCTGAAACTAATAACCAAGGCGCCATCGCCAAACACAGGCACCGGAACCTTTCGTAAAAACGTTAGGATGGGCTAGACCACACAGTGAGGTTCGGTGTTGGGTACAGGAGCAGGCCTATACCCAACAATGCCCGGCTAGGAACGCCGAAGACCGGAAGACTCTCTGGGCAAGGGGCGAAACGCACACGGATCGCCCTCAATGAGTTGAAGATTTCTGCCTACTCCCTCTCTTAATTAATGGCTCTAATTTCGAAAAACGCAGGTCTTGGAACGGACCTTCTAAACCCCCAAGTTCCAACTAATGGTGGTATGCTGGCTGGGGAGGATACCACTCCTCTAGGCGTGATGACGGACGACAGGTCACGTCCTATCGGTCAACCGGCAACTGACCGTCATGGTACGGGTGCGAAGGGCCATCCTTACCAGGCCCTGGTTGTGCTACAATTGAATGTCTGTGGTATTAGGCAAAAGGCGCACGAAGTAACCAAACTACTCCACGAAAGGAATGTGGACGTAGCATTATTCCAAGAAACGCTTCTAAAGAATAAGCCGTTTCACATAACTTGTTATTCGCTATACCATTGCAAGTGCGACCGGCGATGCCGAGGCCTTACCACAGCGGTCCGGAACGATGTAGCGGTGAAATCGCTCGAAGCCAAGTGCTACAGCAACACTGACACCCTAACTGTAAGGGTATTCAAAGGCGACGTTGGCTTTACAATAACAAATGTATACAAAAGCCCAGGAACCCAATGACGCTTCCAATTGCGGAAGACGTCACACTAAGTCGAACAATAATAGCAGGGGACTTTAATGCACAGTCCCCTGACAGGGGCTACACCGAGCGGAATGCGTCAGGCCGATGTATCGAGGATGTCTGTATTGGTACGAACTTGATCAGATTTCAAAACGAGTACAGCGAGCCGACGCTGCTGCACACGGGGCACAGCACGGAGTCCCGCCCAGATCTAACGCTAATCTCAGCGGACCTAGAGTCCAGGCATAGACTGGAAGTACTGAAAGAGGTTGGAAGCGACCACCTCCCAATACTGATTGAGTTTGTGCTTGGTGCGGATAAACCTCGATTTGACAGAAGGCATTGGCAATTCCGCAAGGCCGATTGGCGAAGGTACGAGGCCGAGAGTGAGACCAAGCTCGCTCTGCTAGACGTTGCAGGAGGCAGCGTGGATGAAACTTACGAGAAGTTAATTGGCACAATCCTCGGGATTGCGAGACGTACGATCACGAGGACAAACGGGAAACAGAAATTCAGGCCCTACTGGGACAGGAGCCTAAATGAATTGGTAAAACGAAAAGCAAAGGCACGAAAAAAGCTGCCAAGCTGAAGACGCCCGAAGCTCGTAGGGCGTATAACAGATTGACAGCCGAAGTCCGCGCTGCTGTCGAAAAGGCGAAGAAGGCCAAATGGGTCAATACGTTCGAAATACTCGACCTTGCAGACGGTAGAAAAGTTAGGCGGCTAATCGATGCACTATCTGGTGCGGGTAAAGCTAAAAACCCCAACTCATTGACGACGTCAAATGGCCAACGAGCAAGTGAAACAAAGCGCACACGGGCGCTGAATAAACACTTTGCTATCGACCGAATGCGAAAGGAGGGCTCCAGGAGACAAAGCAGGGGCCCCCAACTCGAGGTTTTTGCAGCACCTTTCACGATGACAGAGTTGCAAACCGCACTCAACAAATGCGAAACTGGCAAAGCACCAGGGCCAGACAAGGTTCACAATGAAATGCTCAAACATCTGGGCAAGACAGGCCGAATAAAACTATTGAGTTTTATCGACCTAACCTGGACTACAGGCACACTGCCGAAGCTGTGGAAAAAGGCCATAATTACCCCAATACATAAGGAAGGTAAGCCTGGCGAACATCCGTCCAACTACCGGCCCATTTCCCTCACGTCGTGCGTGGGAAAGGTAGCTGAACGGTTAGTGAACGCACGGCTCTATTGGTACCTCGAGAAAACCAAAAGCATTCCGAAGGCACAGGGTGGGTTCCGCAAGGGACGCAACCCGATGGACCAAGCACTACGCTTAATTCAGACCATGACAAACGAACTCCAGATGAAGAACCACACGGTTGTGGTGTTCTTCGATCTAAAGCAGGCATACGATAAGGTGTGGCGTGGAGGGCTATTATACAAATTACAGCAGTTAGTTGTCACTGCTAAAATGTACAGCTAGATAAAATCGTTCCTCACGGACCGAACGATCAAGACATGGCTTTGAGAAGCGCTATCCAGCGAGGCTCGACTGGAAGATGGGCTCCCACAGGGTTCAGCGCTTAGCTGTACATTGTTCCTAGCCTACGTCCACGACCTACAAGGCATTCTCGAGTCACAGAATGCCATGTTTGCTGACGATCTGGTTATATGGAGTTCAGGAAAGGACGTCGCAACACTGCAGAACCGGCTGCAGCATGATCTGAACCGTATTGAAAAATACGCCAGCCAATGGCGCCTAGAAGTAAATACGGTAAAAACGGTCCATTCCATTTTCACTAATGGACGGCACGCTCTGAAGCATGAGGTGGTGCTTCAGATCTGCAGGGAAGAGGTTAAATTGGGACCGGACACCAACGTACTTGGGTATAAAGCTGGATCAGAAACTCCAGATGCATAACCATGTACGTGAATTATGCGCCAAGACCACAGCTAAATTGTCCCTGGTGAAGAAACTGGCTAGCACGAATTGGGGCGCGGACGCAAGACTACTAAGAGCTCTCTATCTTGGTAGCGTGAGAAGTGCTATTGATTACAGCCTCCCGGTCCAGGCCTTTGCGAGCCGTACGGCTCTAGAGGGTCTGGACCGAATACAGAACCAAGCTCTACGGTTCGTATGCGGGGCGTTACGTACCCCACCCACTGCCGCGGTAGAAATAATGTCAAACGTAGAACCCCTAGCAATAAGGCGAAAAAAGGCAATCATGACTACGGTGGAGCGACACCGTAGGTTGGAGCATGACGGACCCTGCTACCAATTACAAGACCGATGGGTTAAGAGGACACGACTGAAGAGACCCTCCTTTATGGACGCGGTCCACGAACTTGAAGACTCAGTCCCCCTACCCAAGCACAGGGAACGAATGCAACTGGTCCCTGCTCGAGGACCACATGAAAGCCTTGACCCGCCTGAAATACGTTTGACACTGGCAAATGCCGCGGTGACACGGGCCAGTCCCGTCGAGCTCCTGCGAGACGAGACTCTGCGCACAATCGAGGCCTATGGATACAGCGTGGTAAGAGTCTTCACTGACGGCTCACGTTTTAGAGATGGCAAAAGTGGATACGTTGTGCTAATTAAATACCCCAAACCAGGACCTGACAGCGCTGGAAGCGATCCACAGGGGTTTGAAGGAAGTGCGCCGTCGTCTAGCAAAGAGAAAGATTTTCCCGACTATCGTGGTCTTCACCGAATCTCGGTTTTCGCTCGAAACCTTGAGTCGAAGCTCTTTGAGGCCAAGACGCTAAGTGCCATTCTGGATACAGTAGGTGAATTCCTGGCACGTGGCGGCAAAGTAGTCCTACAGTACATGGCCGGACACTGCGGAACGGCCCAATCAGACAGGATCGACTCACTGGCCAGGGCAGGCACAGCCCAGCCCCAACCCGATAAGCCCTTGACCCAACTGGGGGCCAAGTCGTGGCTAAAAGACCATTTCCGAGAGAAATGGCTTGAGGGTTGGGCAAATGGGAATTCGGCCAGAAAGGTATACCAGAAAATGCCGCGACCGGACAAAAGCGATGCCTGGTGGAAACATGACCGTAGTAGTCAGACGCTCATAACACGAATGAGAACTGACCATTGTCCAATACGAAGCTACCTGTACAAGTTTGACAACAGAAAGGAACTGGCCTGTCGGCTGTGTGGCTGCCCCGAGGAGACGGTGGCCCACGTGCTAGAGTGTTGCCCCGAGTTGGACGGGGTTTTGGAAGGTGAAGTTGCGGTACCTGTTGAGAATTACCTTTATGGCGATGCCCGAATGATGAGGCTCGCCTGCGAAAAATTGAACTGGGTTTTAAGAGCCTAACGGCTCAACCCAAAAGAGAATGTACATTCATTAGTAACGCTAAAAATGGAATTACCCAAACAACGCACGAACCCGTGACATCAGCATTTTTGTTGATGTTGATAACATTTTGTGTATACAACTGCAAACGTTGGATAATTTTGTGAGCTACGCCATGGATATACATGAAACTTGTCCGTATTTAGGATTTATTTTCAACATATATTTGAAGATTCATAGTTTTAAAAAAAAAAAAAAAACTTTAAGCACATTTCCGGTAGCTAAATATTTCGTATTTATCAATTTGCCCATAAATAAGCCGTGAATTGTGAACGCGTCAGTTGTTCCACAATGGAGGACGGGGTTCAGAACGGAGGGTTGTCGGAAATAATAATCATGCCAATGTCGTTGGAAGAGTCATGAAAACTGTAATAATTGATGGAGGAACAGCAGGTCTCGCTGCGGGGAAATTCTTACAATGGGATTGTTAAAGAACTCAGGCGCAATTTTGTCAAAGCGAAAATCATTTTGGAACGCTGCAAAGGAGACATCGTGATTATTCCGAGGGTTGATGTCGAACCAACTGAGACTACATTGCCATTTATCTTGCGTAGTCGACAATTGTCTATCATTCCGGCATACGACTTTACAGTCAACAAAAGCCGGGGTCAGCGGGGTCAGTCTTACGATCAAGTTTTCGAACATCGGTGTTCTCGCATGGCCAACTTTATGTGGCCTAATCCTTAAGACGTCCCAAAAAAATTTAGTGGAACTTCCAATACAAGGAATTTGGAAAATGAAGTGTTTTGCAATGAAGTTAGTTGAATTAAAGTCAAATCCTTTTATCCTTCATGCGATCATCAAAGTCATTCGTCGTATCAGGGACACTGGTCACAAACAATGGCTCTCCAGGCATCCCGGTCCTTCGTCAGTCTCTCCAAACTGTCCCCAGCCGTGCCCACTGTTTTTTGTGACTGCTTGTATTTCCTTTCTCGAAGTCGTCCTTTGTTGTCCACTTCTTCTCTTGCAATCATTCGATCTGCAATGTCTAAAAATCCTGGTAGAAACCAAAATATCTTTTCTTTAATTATATTTTTTCTTCCTATTCACGAAACACGTAAATAAAGCGAGATTCATACAGTCGAATGTTGCAAGTGTCGCCACAAGTGAAATAACTGCAGGAGCTGAGATAAACAATGCACATGGTACATGCCTCGCTTTACTCTCTTCTTTAAGTTATGTTACTTTATAACAAACGCTCATCTTCAATTAACAAAAACTAACTTCTCCGGTTAACTCATATATCTTAAATAACTGAAGCAGTATCGAACGTCACGTTAAAAACCTGTGAATTCTCACATACAAATCAAGTAACTCACATTGAAAAAATCATTACCGGTGCTTACAGGTAATTATTGTAATTTACTTTGGACATTGATGATGTGGGTTTGAGATATTACCTCAAAACAATTGTCATAAAAATAATTATTTTAATGTTTTTACGTACCTGACCAAAAATCACATGACGAAATTTTTTTTTAATGTTTACGTATTAACCACACTTTATTTTCCCTTAATCAAATATGCATAACACTATGTTCCACCAATAGTTGTCGGATATAAAGGCAGCAAATGAATTTTTTAAATTTTGTTTCTAGCCCCTTTCAATTTTTAAAATTACATTTACAAGTTAGATATGATCTTTAATGACTTATTATTATTTAAATTTTATACAAAGATACACTGGGGGCCAACATATATTTCGTTGTTCAAGTTAAGAATGCTCTAGAAGTACAAGGTGGCGTGACCTTAAAGTGGACCCGTGTGTATGTATCTCCGTCAGCTGAGAATCGTTTTCCAGCACTGCATTCGACGACGTCACATTTTTAAGTGAAACTCTTTCATTGGCATGGCCCAGGTCACGTGACTTCAACCAAGTGAAACTCTTTCATTAGCGTGATCCAGGTCACGTGACTTCAACCGAGTGAAACTCTTTCATTAGCGTGACCCAGGTCACGTGACTTCAACCAAGATTTCTCTTGATAGCACAGCTTATTTGAAACTTTGCAATGAATGAGAAAATAAAAAAAAAATTACTGACTTTTTCATCAGCGTGACCCCTGTCACGTGATTTCAACCAATTGAAACCCCTTCATTAGCATGACCCAGGTCACATGACTTCAACAAAGTGAAACTCTTTCATCAGCATGACCCCGGTCACGTGACTTCAACCAAATAAAACTCTTTCATCAGCGTGACCCCTGTCACGTGATTTCAACCAATTGAAACCCCTTCATTAGCATGACCCAGGTCACATGACTTCAACAAAGTGAAACTCTTTCATCAGCATGACCCCGGTCACGTGACTTCAACCAAGTTAAAAAAACGCTTTTCAGGATTCGGTTTAATTAAAACAATGAAATTCATTCACGAATTGAAGACTCTAAATTGTGATTCAGCAACTCTTCTAACTTAAAATGACAGCGTCAAAGTTTCAGAGACCAAATATATCTCCAGCCTTCACCTTGTATTGTTAGAAAATACAAACAAGCAGAAGAGTAAAGACACGACATTGTTTCGAAAGAATAAAATCGTAATGGACACTTCAATAACGCGTTGCTGATGCTGATTAGCGATCTTCTATTTCCTCGTGGAACCCACAACCCGTGAACATTTTTAAGAAGGTTTTGAATTTTTTTTACACAAGAAAGTTTTCACTTCTGTTTTATGTAAATTCGTTTATGTTATCTCGAACTTTAACGGAAGACTGTTTTTTTTCTCCCCCTCAAAATAAGAAAATATTACGACGACACAGAATTGTTACTTTTAAAGTATAACATGGCCGACTAATTCAACATTTCTTGAAGTGACGTTTTTATGTTACGAGGGAAAAAATCGCTCACTCAACAAACATTTCTTAATTTTGGCGAGAATTTTCGTCAAAAACAGAGGGAAAGCAGCCTGTGCTTTCAAATAGCAAAAAGATAACAAAACGAAACACACATCGCTAGGAGAAGTGGTGTCGATAGCACAGCTTACTTGAAACTTTGCAATGAATGAGAAAATTCAAAAAAATTACTGACTAATAACGAGTTTGGAAGTAAGATATCAAGACAAAACGTGTAGCTTATTTAGAATATATTGTTTATTACGATTCACACAAACACAAACAATGTAACTAAGTTATAAATATACACTGACTATAAATGTCCAAAAGCATCGCATCGGTAAAATTATTAATGTCACTTGCTAAAGATTTATCTAATAATAGTCAGTGAAAAATAAGATATTAAAATCTTACCGACTAAAAAAAATTAAACAAATTCGAAACTAATTGCCATATAAACGGTGACCCGTCAAAACGGCCCCTGACAATACGGCCCCGACAAAACGGCCCGCGACAAAACGGCCCCGGTCAAAACGGCCCGCGACAAAACGGCCCCGGTCAAAACGGCCCCCGACAAAACGGCCCCGGTCAAAACGGCCCCCGACAAAACGGCCCCGGACAAAACGGCCCCGGTCAAAACTGCCCCGGACAAAACGGCCCCGACATAACTTTTAATTAAGGAGATTTTTTATGTGCAATTTCTGAGCATTTGGGGGCATATTTTAACAAATGTTATAATTTCCAGCCTATTTGTATGTATATAGACTATACTACAAACTAAGATCGGAGATTTTTAAGAAACCATGATGCACGTACAATTAGCACTTATGGCCCGCCGGTTGTGGTCAGACAAATAAAGACGGTTGAGACTGCGTAACATTGTATGCCAATACGTGCCCCAGGGCATGGGGAAAACTATGGGTTTTAAGTCTCACGAGCCCCGTCAGATTTCACTCGCTCCTTCTTATCTCTTCCTTTGTCCAAGGCGCTATGGTACGGGCCTGTCCGTGGACGGAGATCAAACAAGGTAAATATAAAGGTGGTGTGGTACTTTTATGGCCATGACTGGCCGGCCAGACCTGACCAATTACGTAGTCTGCATGGCAAAGCATTTTATTACGCTTGGTGTCCCTATATAAGAAGAACGGCGTGTGTGGTCTTCACTTATTGAAATATCTTTTACTATACAACATCTATCATTTAGAGAATACAACATAGATCCATAATGGAAGAATCGACAACACAAAAAGGCAAAAGAATGTTGTTTTACGAAGGATACCGTTTTAAATTCGCTAAACGTAATGTTGACGACAGTGTATCCTGGCGATGTTTACAAAGTCACTGTTGTGGCAGAATAAAAATTATGGATGATTTTATAACAGTTATAACTGAACACAATCACACACCAGAGCCTGGAAAAATTGAAGCACTCAAGGCTGCAATAGAAATGCGAGAACGTGCCGAACAAGACTTTTGCAAACCCAGACAAATCATCCAGAACAGTACAGCTGGAATAGCTCTGGAAGCAGCTGTCCATTTGCCATCGTACAGTGCATCGCAAAGAAACATCGAAAGGAAAAGAAAAATCACTCGAGAGCCACTTCAGAACCCTGGGACTGTTAGGGACATAGTCATACCACAAGCACTACAGACTACACTTAGAGGAATGCCTTTTATGTTGTGGGATTCAGGGGCAGTGGACCCAAATCGAATTCTGATGTTTGGAAGTAACGAAAATCTAGACAGCTTGAAAACCCATCAGCACTGGTTCATTGACGGTACTTTCAAAGTAGCGCCAAAATTATTCTTCCAAGTATTTACAATTCATAGTTTAGTGGAGCATAAAGCTCTACCTATGGTATACGCTTTAATGACAGATAAAACAGAAGCCTCATACAACCGTTTGTTTGATGGTTTGAAGAATCTCCAGCCAGCTTTAAACCCAAAAAGTATTATGTCTGATTTCGAAAAAGCAAGCCAAAATGCTGTTGGAAAGGCTTTTCCAGCTGCAGAAATCGTTGGGTGCCTATTCCATCTTGGGCAGAATCTCTGGCGAAAGGTGCAGCAATTAAACCTTGCTGATGCATATAAAAACGACGAAAACTTTCGTACACATGTCAAAATGTTGCTGGCTCTCAGTTTTGTTCCACCTGCTGACGTTGCTGCTGTCTTTGATGAATTGGTTCAACAATGTCCACCAGAAATGGCAGTTTTAATAGATTACTGGGAGGATAACTACATCGGCAGAATGAGATTAAACACAAGAGTGAATCCACGATATCCTATTCCACTCTGGAATGTACATGGTCGGGTTACAAACGGCCTGCCTCGCACCAACAATTCTGTTGAAGGTTGGCACCATGCTTTCCAACAATGTGTGGATTGCCACCATCCATCCATTATAAAACTTGTCGAGCATTTTCGCAAGGAACAGGACCATGTCGAGATTCAGATGGAACGTTTTAAGGGTGGTGTCCGACAGCCTACTGCATCGAAAAGCAAGTACGTTCAGCTGAGCCGTCGTTTGGAGGCTATCATACCAGCGTATGGATTGATTAGGAATGTTGAGTACCTGAGAAGAATATCTCATAATCTTTCGATGTGATCATTGTGAATTGTTTCTTGTGATTTTCTTATTTTTTTCCTTCTGTAAATGTTATTGTCTTTTTTCTTCTGTTATTATTATTGCCTTTTGTGAACTAACACTGACCCTGGATATATCTGGGGCTGTTTTGACAGGGGCAATTTTTACATATATTTGAGGTGCTCGTTTTTATATATGTTTCTGGTGAATCAAAAGTTTTTATTCTATCTCTTGTAAAACCTAGAAAAAGGAACATTTCTTTGAAAATGAAAACCTTGAGTAATTTATAAAATTTGTTATATAATAGATAAGGACACATTTCTTTTACTGTTACTAAATATTTCTTTTTCTTAGTAATATTATTACATAATAAATGTGTTGTTAATTTATTGCACCAAAACAATTAAATAAACATTTTTTTATATTGATAAATTTATTTAATCATTTTGTGTTTTTTTTCTAGTTTTTTTCTTCTAATTAATTGTGGTTGATCCGTGTAGAATAGTGTAGATCTATATCTACAGTTTATAATATATATCACAAATTTAAAAAAAAAAAA
>MUZC01001177.1:65336-89301 GCA_002072015.1 Radix auricularia | reverse complement strand
TATATATATATAACACTACAATAACTTAATACAACACTTCAACATAGATATAAAACATGAATAATTTAGTAAAACACTTAGTCATAGATATAAAACATTACACACTAATTACAACACTTAGAAATAGATATAAAACATTCCTCTCATTCGGTATGGTAGAACAAACACATACGAAATCACTTCAACACCGAAAACTCTTGTTTAAATGCTAGAGTAGAAATAGAGCATGGATAATTGTAGGACGCTTATAATGAAATATCTTAAAACATTTAGAAAGGTTTTATTTTCTCCGAATGGCTAACGTTATTTTTTCATTTGAAAGATTTTTTTCTCAAACAACAAAGTTATTTCCTCTGACTCCATTCAGATAACACTTAACAGAAAATAAATAGATAACACAACATTACAAAAACTGGCTTTGACACGCAGGCTAATAATTCCCCTTGATTTAAAGATGCACTGTCGCCCTTGCCAAATTGCAGTACGTCAAGCAAGTGTTTAGAAAACACATGAAAATAATGGCATTGAAAGATTGTTGTACTCAGATTAGTTTTGTCTGAAGTCAAAGTCAAGCAGATGGGCGTGCTGTAGTAACGGGTTTGTGGTAAACGCATTACAGATTCATTATTATACACTCGTTTAACTTTAATACTGGGATACTTTGGACAAGGAAAGTGTTGGAGAGATCTATTAGCAATTGTCTGGTATTCGTCTACCATAAGTTTAATCGTCGTCTCGAAACGATAAATATGAGAACTCGTTCCCCATTTTTCATATTCGAGAAATCCTTGAAATTGAAGCGTCTCATTGATTTCAAAAATGGTGACTTCGATTGGCGGCAACCACTCATCAAGGACGTCGTTTCCAGATCGCTTTAGGTAGAAATAAGTTAAACGTGGAACTGACACGTATTTTTGTAATGTTTTCAGGTAAATATCGTTCTTTATCCCGATGTAACGCTGTTTCAGTTGTCTGCACGAGTTGTTCCTCTTGTCGAATCCACCGCTGACATTGCAGATCACGTCACATGACGAGGTGTCAAATCTCTCTGTGTGGTTAAGGTAGCAGGAAATCTTCTCCCAAGAAGAGCTTTGACTAGTAGTGACTCCACTAAAGGTTAACGTTACGTTTTGGGGCTTAATCTCCAAGTGCGCATGCGCTTTCGTTTCACTGTCCTTTTGAACATAAGGGTCACAATGAATCACCTTACCTTTCATTTCCAACCCAATCACGTGATATCTGTTTAAGAAAACTAAGTAGATGTTCGAATTTTTTTGGTAGTTAATCAAACAGTTAACGTATGAGGCGAATGCCATTAATCTTTCTACTTCACTTATTTTATAATCTGCTATTTTACTTTCACTCTTATAGGTGTAAGAACAATATTGTAAGCATCGGTAGCCAACCATATCTTTATGCAAGATTCTTTTCCCAGAAAAAATAACATCCTTCCAAAATATAAAGCCAAAAAAGTGAGAAATTTGTGACTCTACTGTCGGGAAATGTCTAATAATTAACTCCCATTGTACCGGTATAGAGTGATTATTGGTGTTGCACAGAAAAATGCTCATATTTCTATAGACAAGCCCCGTGCTGACATCTGTGACAGGTACAAATAGTGGCGATTGAAGGTACGAGTTTGATAGCGAAAAATACGAAGTATTGTGATCGAATTTTACAAAGTATTTATCCTCATTGGAAATATATTGCTTATTTTGTTCACTGTGATTTCTACAACTTGAGATAACGAGCGTCTCGGCGTGTATGAAACACTCTATCTCTAAGTCTAGCAAGTGTCCAAATTTATCAGAAGCTTCTTCTAAAGTCGATGGACAAACAGAAAAAAAATCTTCACAGCAATTCCTGTAAATAATACATTTTGTATCACACGTGCAGGGGAAATGTTGAATTTGTCCACATTTGTCTCTACAAGAAGCCGCCCCTGGAACATCTTCAAGATTGGGAGAACCAAAATGTACGAGTTCGTCCATAATATTATTGACATTTAGGATGTTCATCTTTGATACTGGAATAAAAAAATTTCGGTGAAATTTGAGCGTCTCCTCGCTCGTCACGACGGTAATCAGAATAATTACAATATAGAAGGAAAGCATTTTGTGTCTGATGGAAGACAAGAAAACATTTCAATTATGTTCTATTAGGTTTTAAGTACTCTATAACAGAGAGCATTTCAATAATATACTATTAGGTTTTAAGAACTCTTTTACAGAAAGCATTTCAATGATATACTATTAGCTTTTAAGTACTCTTTTATAGAAAGCATTTCAATGATATACTATTAGGTTATAATTACTCTTTTACAGAAATACTAAAACAATGTAGCGTTATTTGTCTTTTGTAATATAGACAGACGCTGCTTCTACACAGACCAGGCCATGGCTATGAAAGATCTTGCTATTAACATCCCTCTTTGTTACCCTAACTAGGATCAGGTACCATTCAGAGCTGGTTGGACTCAGCCGTGACCAGCCGAGCACGCAGAGCCACTGTACCACAGCAGTCATACTTGAAGGTCTTATGGCACTCTACCACAGTAGTCGTACTTGAAGGTCTTATGGCACTCTACCACAGTAGTCGTACTTGAAGGTCTTATGCCACTCTACCACAGTAGCCGTACTTGAAGGTCTTATGCCACTCTACCACAGTAGTCGTACTTGAAGGTCTTATGCCACTCTACCACAGTAGCCGTACTTTAAAGAAGGTCTTATGCCACTCTACCACAGAAGCAGTATTTGAAGGTCTTATATCACTCTACCACAGTAGCCGTACTTGAAGGTCTTATGCCACTCTACCACAGAAGCAGTACTTGAAGGTCTTATATCACTCTACCACAGTAGCAGTACTTGAAGGTCTTATGCCACTCTACCACAGTAGTCGTACTTGAAGGTCTTATGCCACTCTACCACAGAAGCAGTACTTGAAGGTCTTATATCACTCTACCACAGTAGCCGTATTTGAAGGTCTTATGCCATATTTTCACAGTAGCCGTACTTTAAAGAAGGTCTAATGCCACTCTGCCACAATAGCCGTACTTGAAGGTCTTATATCACTCTACCACAGTAGCAGTACTTGAAGGTCTTATGCCACTCTACCACAGTAGTCGTACTTGAAGGTCTTATGCCACTCTACCACAGAAGCAGTACTTGAAGGTCTTATATCACTCTACCACAGTAGCCGTACTTGAAGGTCTTATGCCACTCTACCACAGTAGCAGTACATGAAGGTCTTATGCCATCTTACCACAGTAGCCGTACTTTAATGAAAGTCTTATGGTACTCTACCACAGTAGCCGTACTTGAAGGTCTTATGCCACTCTACCACAGTAGTCATTCTTGAAGGTCTTTTGCTACGCTACCACAGTAGCCATACTTGAAGGTCTTATGGCATATTACCACAGTTGTCATACTTGAAGGTCTTATGGCACTCTACCATAATAGCCGTACTGGAAGGTTTTTATGTTTTAACACTTTCACGTCTATTCTATTAACGTGAGTTTGAAATGAAATAACATGTGTAATATTAAACTTTTATGCTGAAAAGGAATTTTCCCCCCATATCATTGGCTACATAATATAGAAACAGCATAAACATTTCTAATGGAAATATGTACGAGAAAAAATCTTTTGTAAAATATTAAACTAATTAATTTAATTTACTAAATTCTAGATGTAAATGAACATATTTTGAAACCAAAAAATGTTACCTTGTTTTATGGTTAGGAAATTTAAAATCCTTCTAAAAAGCTCATTGACTTAGCATTAACTTGTCACTTCTATAGAACATTTATAGGACGTCATTTTTAGCACGTATTGTTACATACCAACATATCAAAAACCTCTTGTTACTTTGAAGGGAACAAAATATGCTTTGAACATGTTACCAAAACAAAAGCTATCAAATTTTGTTCTATTAAATTTTAAAATGAATGTTTACCTCATTTGCAGCCTACCATCTAATTCTAATGCTTTAAATATCTTACAAACAACATTAACAGCAATAAGTAGTACACCGTAGAATGTGAAAGATCTACATATATTTTTTCAGTTCTTTTCGAAACTCTGCAATTATTATACAAATATTTACTTAAGATTTTGTCAAATTTTGGCTCTATAAAATTTAGGATAAAAAAGATATTACCTCTTATTATACTTTGTTGGTATAACTTTTAGTATAATAAAGGCATTACCCCTTGATATATTGGAAAAAGATATTGATATGAACTGTCTTCCTTTGTCTAATCCTTAACGTATACAATTAAGAAAATGCATGTAGTTCTATAGTGGACAACGCCTTGTTCAGCTCTGTTTGTTTTGAGCCTTGGCTCTATATATTACAATCACTTATTCTTTATAACTAGAAACTGCACGTTTTAATTACATCAAAAATCGTAAATCAATCCAAAACAATAGCAAAAGTTGGGCAACAAATATTTAAGAAGGAGACAGAGTAGGTAATCAATAGCCACAAATAGCATAAATCATTGACTGTGCTCACAGATATGTATTGTGTTTCAAGTTATGCCCCTGGCTGTAGGATATAGAATAACGCTTCAAGTTTTACTTTCTTTGTATTTTTATTTTAAAGTTTGTAAAACCTTCTTGGTTCACTGGGATGATAAGATATCAAATATTAGTTCAAAGCTAGGAAGCTTTGCTTGAGAAGAATTTTATGCTGTTAAGGTCAAGGTCAGGGGTTGCGATCCTTTTTGTGGCCGCTTACACCTCCACTTATTCAAGACTTGGTTATTATTATGTTTTTTAAAACTGTATTTTCTTAAAATGACAAGAACAATTTATCGTTGTACACAATATTTATTTTTTTGAAACTCAAAATGTTATGAAATTATGCGGATTAATTTTATGCATTGTCCAATTTCAAGAAACTCAAATTGACACAAGGCCCAAAAATTTACTGAATTGTATTAGCGCATGTATACAATTGTTCTGTTAAAACTAATTTTGTATTCTCATAAATTTCACAATAGAAGTGATTCTTTTTAAATTTAAAATTTATATTTTTAAAAATTACTGGTGACAACCGCTCATTGCGTAGGTTTTGTTGAAAACATCGCTTGTGTATTTATGTTCCATCGTCACTAATCAACTGTGTAGAGAATTTAATAATTGTACTTTTTGGCCAGTGTCATCTTTGAAGGAGCCCATTTCTTTCATTTCATTTTAAAGGATGTCAATCTAAAAGACCTTTTTATTTACACAACAAAGATCACAATATATTTTCCACACGAAAAATACAATGTATGGAGACAAGTCATAGGGGCCGTCCATAAATGACATCACGCGACTTTGATCGATTTTTACCCCCCCCCCCCTCACCCTTCGTCACGAAAACTTAGACCCCCCTTTCAATATGATGTCACAAAGCTTTGAAAACGAGCATGTGTCAAATCACTTTATTGTCATTTTATTATATATTCATTTTAAGGCTGCACTCTAATATCGTAACTCGCGTGAAACCATCTAAAACATACGTCAGAAAATAAATTGTAAGAAATCGAATATTTGAGTAAAATTATTTTTTTTTCAATTATCATTTTTTGACGTGAAGACACAATTCTTAAGCTCCCCTCCCCCTCTTATCGTCACACATCTTCACAAATGTGTGGACCCCGTTCCCCTTAGGTACGTGACGTCATTTATGGACGACCCCATAATTGTTGACGTTATTTTATCAGGCTTTAACTTAAAATGTTTGCATTATGACAGTGATCTATAAAAATCTAATTTTTAAAAAAAATAAAAATCATTTATCAAACTTTAATTAATTTAATTTTTTAAAATTCTCAACATAATGCCTGTTAAGAAATTAATTTTATTTTAATCAAATTTTAATGTTATCAATATTTTTCGTTTAAAATAAAGAGGAAAATAACCATTATTCTTAAAACAAAACAAAAAAACACTTCATTAACGCAAAGCTCAAAAACGATATTCGTTTTTTCTAACCTATGTCCCCCAAGCTCACGTCTTACACACCTACACGCTTAGATCATGTTAAAAGACGTTAATTTTTTCCACCTGTCTTACATTTTAGTTTTCAACTGCCTGGTGTATATCATTTAAGAAATGAGCACATTTTTTTTTTCCTTTGACGACAAACATTAGAACTTTTAAAAAAGTATTGAATATTTGAATTTGTTTTTTTTAAAGAACAGAATTACCTCACAAAATAAACAAAGACATTTGATTTGTTGTAGGGCTTTAGTGCTCTGCGTACGGTTCGAGAGCTTCCTTTTATCTGATGAAACTTAATGGCGTTGCGTTACCCGCTTGAAGAGCTTTGTGGATGAGTTAATGTTTAGTAATACTTGTGCTTCAGAAAAACCACAAAAGATGTCAGGGATGAGAATCACTGTCTAGAGTCTAGTGTATGCGTGGGAGGGTGTTTTTAGTGAACTCTGATCACGTGAGAGTGAACAGAGGACATTTGAGGGTCTGTTGAGGCCAGTAGTAGAGGTACAGACCGGTCAGTCGAGACGGTCAGTTAGTGAGAGAGAGACTTAAGCGTCGCACAGGTCGGTCGGTTTGGACCAAGGGGCTTCCATGTTGAGCCTATGTGTAGAAAGATGTTAAGTGAGGAATCGTAAAACTGTACATGACAAAGGCAGTCAGGGAGACTGTCATGGGGGGGGGGGGCTATGTGTGCACCAGTATTTTTTGGTATCAAGTCATTGACGCAGTCTCTACGGAAAGGCGGCCAGTTGTAAATAAATAAATAAACAAGTGAACTTTCAATTTTTATGGTGTCCTTTTATGTGCACGAGTTGGAACCGGATAGCAAGACAAAATCCCTATACTGCGAGACTTGACACTATTAATGCGGCTGTCCATTAATGACGACAACCATTTTGGCCGCTATGTAGTCCCCCTCACCCCCGCCTTGACTGATGAGCATGGTTGATTAGAAAAACTTATCGGTACCAAAGTCAGTTTAGAGGCTGGTGTTCAAGATGTTAAACATAACCTCATCATTCACCAATAAGTTCCCTGTACAAAACACGCGTCCTTAAACCTGTGATAAAAGCTATACAACAAGTCATGTTTCACAGCCAGTTTCAACAGCTTCTTCCTGACATCCATAAAGAATACGAAGATGTTGTGTATTACAATGGTATAAGATGGCTCAGTCAATACAAATGTGTTGTGTGTTGCAATGGTATAACGAATGTTCATTCTCTGTTGGGTCGAGCCGTTAGGCTCTTAGGACCCAGTTCAATTTTTCGCAAGCGAGCCTCATCAAGCGGGTATCGCCATAGAGGTAAACCTCTGCAGGTACCGCAACTTCACCCTCCAAAACCCCGTCCAACTCGGGGCAACATTCTAGCACGTTAAATGGTTTCTATGGTTACAATTGGCTCAGTCAATACAAAGATGTTGTGTATTACAATGGCATAAGATGGCTGCTGCTGCTGTTTCTGCTGCTCCACCTGCTACTACTGCTGCTACTGCTACTACTGCTAGGCTACTACTGCTGCTACTGCTACTCCTGCTACTGCTAATGCTACTACTACTACTACTACTACTACTACTACTACTACTATTACTACTACTACTATTACTACTACTACTACTACTACTACTACTACTACTACTACTACTACTACTACTACTACTACTACTACTAGTAAACAAAATGAGGGGTAGGACTGCAATCAGGCTTATACAAAATTCAATGGAAAAGACTTAAACAAGGTATGGGTTAGCCTGACCGGACGTAACAAAACAGCGAACGTTTCGGCAAAGAGCCTTTATCAACGAACATACAAGACACAAACAAAACGAAAATAAAAATAAAAAATGAGAAATGAAGGAACTTAGCTGCAGTGGAATCCGAAGTATCCAAAGAAAAAGTCTTTTTCTTTGGATACTTCGGATTCCACTGCAGCTAAGTTCCTTCATTTCTCATTTTTTATTTTTATTTTCGTTTTGTTTGTGTCTTGTATGTTCGTTGATAAAGGCTCTTTGCCGAAACGTTCGCTGTTTTGTTACGTCCGGTCAGGCTAACCCATACCTTGTTTACGTCTTTTCCATTGAATTTTACTACTACTACTACTGCTACTGCTACAGCTACTGCTACTGCTACTGCTACTACCAATAACAAGGCATGTCTTAAATTTGTTTATTAAATTTTTTTTTTCTAATGTGAAGTCCCAAATCATTTTCTCTTGTAATTTAAAACAAAAAAATCCAAGATTATCTACTCCTATTTATTTAGAAATATTGTATAATCACCATACACAAAGTTTAAAAAAAAATATCTATTAGTAAAGTAGTTAATAAGTTAAAAAATAATGCTAATAATAATAAAGATTTATTTCTTTATATCTTATGCAATTCTTTATAGTTTATTAACAAATTTGTGACTCTCACCTATGTGACACTCACCTTAGTGACTCTCACCTTAGTGATATCAGACGTATCAAACTAGTGGCATTGAGTCTGACTTAAAATATTTACTGGATTCAACATCTTACCTGGTTGTTAGACCCTATTAGGCAAACATCTAAATGGTTGTTAGAACCTATTAGGCAAACATCTAAATGGTTGTTAGACCTTTTTAGGCACACATTTAAATGGTTGTTAGATCCTATTAGGCAAACATCTACCTGGTTGTTAGATCCTATTAGGCAAACATTTAAATGGTTGTTAGATCCTATTAGGCAAACATTTAAATGTTTGTTGGATCCTATTAGGCAAACATCTACCTGGTTGTTAGACCCTAGTAGGCAAACATCTACCTGGTTGTTAGACCCTAGTAGGCAAACATCTACCTGGTTGTTAGACCCTATTAGGCAAACATCTACCTGGTTGTTAGACCCTAGTAGGCAAACATCTACCTGGTTGTTAGACCTTATTAGGCAAACATGTACCTGGTTGTTAGACCCTATTAGAAAAGTCCAGTGTTTCAAAGGTAATGTGTTAAAGTACTAACACTTTAAACATCTTCTCTATTTATCCTCTACTTTCATTTTTTCTCTGCAGAGAAGTATATTTAAAAGATGTTAAATCATGAGTTTCTTGTAAGCTCCATCACTTCGCATTGAGATTCTTGTTGTATCTCGAAACAAGAGATCACTCTACGCAGCAGCTTATTGTAAAACTGAACTAATTTTCTTGGAGCAGCCACTTGCTACTGGTAGTCAGTCGCCTCGAACTTCATCTTCTCTTTATCCTTTCGGGCACACCATTTCGTGTTGTGTTAGCTTTTTAAAACAGAAGATAAAAAAGAACTTTATAAAAATAATCATATTTTGGTTAAGTAATGAAAAAAAAGGTGAGGATGCTTCTAACAGCACCAGGCTAAGGTAAAGGTGAACCCAACCATTTCGAACATACTAAAACCTAATGGAATAGAGAAATGTTTATGTATACTGATTGACCGAGTGATCGATTCACCCAGCAACTCACCAACCCAACCACACAGGATTTTTTTTAAAAATAGGAACTTGCTTGCATGATTTTAGATTGAACCAGATATAATATTAAAAGTTATCAGATCATGAGTATCTATTTGATTTTTTTTCTTGTGAGTTATATGTTATATGTTATGTTATATGCACTATGAACTGTGTACAGTATTCAAATATTTAAATAAAATTTGCAAAGAAACTACACGCAATGGTTTTTTAAATTAATCAATAATATAACATTTTATTTTTAAAATTTACTGCCATATATTAACAACAAATATATTATGTAATAATATTACTAACAAAAAGAAATAAAAGTACAGTAAAACAAATTTGATTTTTAAGTTTGATCAAATTGCATTGGTACATCAGTGTCATCAGGATGCACACCCAGAGAAATGTTCCTTTTTTAATATTACAAGAGACAGGGTTAAACTTTGATTACATAAACTAAAACATATATACATATTTATTGTACACATGTAGTATATCTTTAATGAACCATTAGACTCAACAGCTAAAAAAGGTTTTCATGCCCTAACCATTGGTATGTAAAAATGATAAAACTCACAATAATTATCTAAACATTGTTTGATTTTTTTTTTTTTAATTCATTATCAAAATTATTTTTTTTTAAAACTTCTTAACAAAATTAATAAATATTAATAACAGATGGTTATAATAGGATAATTAATTCATTACAGTTACAGATGTCAAAACTAATATTAACATATTACTGTATTGTAGAAATTGTTTAAAAACACAATATCAATATCAGTTTCAAATACAACATTTAAATTTAAAGTGAAGTTTGATTAGTATTATCAATTCTTGTACTGAAATTTGCACCAATAAAAAAAAAGGTTTTACTTATTTTTAATTTTTAAAAGTTTATTTAGTCTGATCACCGTGCTACAATTTTGAAACAAAAATTGTCAGTGTGTAACCCTCCGCTAATTGTAGTAATTGAGCCTTCCAATCCTACTACATCTGATGAGCACTAAAAAAAGTCAGTTTGATTAGCCACCATGTCCCACATGTTTAGTTCAGCTAGCTACAGGAGCTACCGTAGCTACCGTAGGCTTTAAAACTTTGTAAATTGCAAATAAATTTTCAACAAGATTGAACTGAATTTACAAACAATTTTCAAGTCCACGGCTTGAAAAACATAAAATTCTCTTCATTTGGAATAGGGAAACTGGAATAGTATTGACACATGCTGACGTCATAACAATTAAAGCCAGTGCTTTTTGATGGAGCGTATTCTTGCTGAAATACAATAATTTAAAAATTTTCAAACATATATAACATGGTGTTTAATAGAAATGTTCAGAATTGACATAGCTAAATGAATTTTTATTTTACAGGCACAGAATATTTTTGAATTGGGGTCTAGCGTTGCTACCAATGTCAAGATGGTAGGAAATTTTCTACACTGTAATAAGGACTAGCATGTGTCAAGTTTTAACTTTGAGAGGTTCATACAGAATCACAATATTTTAACAATCTTGTACGTGTGAAAAGGCCTGAACGAAATCTGATGAAATTCATAATTTTGTTGTTATTGACATGAATGTAAGTCTTCATATTGAACTTGTTATTTCTGATCCCATCTACCCGAGATTCATGATCCCAGCGCTAGATAAATCATAATTTTCAGCTTTGAAATTCGGGTACTTTGCTATTGCTTAATATGCTTAGAGATATTACGCTACTCTTATTCATTACAGACGGCAAACCTCTACTGACGATCTAATCCTCTCTAATAATGCCAAATGTCACTTTACTAACGTTTATTGACAAATTATGCATTTAGGCATTTTAAGTATTTCAAATCATTAAAACTATCGATTTAAAATTTGCTTGTTTCACTACAGTACATAAATTATTCCTTAAATATCAAAATCAATTTCTAAACTAAAAACGAGCTGATACATGTATAGATGGTGAATAGAAGGTCTTCTGCGGAATCCGTTCGTTCATTAAAGTGTGTTGTGAAATGCGGTTGTCAATGTTTATTTGGATAGTGGCAAGGTGACGTCATATCAATGTGATAGGGTGGCTGTGAAATTAGTGTGGTCATACCGACGTTGTCAATAGATGGCACCAGAAAGTCATCACGTGTGAAAGGCACGTGAACTTTGTAAAGGCCATGATCGGAAGGACCGCTAAAGGGAAGGTATATAGACAAATTTTGACTGGAGTTGTTAACTCGAGGAGAGGTGTGAGGACGTTCTCGGAAGTAAATAATGGTACCGGCTGGAAGAATTTAGGACATCGCGATAATTTATGTCTCATCAGCATATATTGTTACAGTATGCATGTACTGAACGTATTGTTGAGGAGTGTTTTTTATTAATTTTCCGTCACTGAGAACAACGGAGAGCACGTCACCGAAGTTATCCCAATGTTGAGCTACAAAGTGTACAGCCGTGTTGCGAAGTCATGTTCGAAATGAAAGTGGGGAACGAACGGGAACAACATTTACATTTTTAAAAAATTAAAAAAATAATGTCTCAGATGGGGCTTGGACCCAGGACTATATCTGATGTAATAATCACTACACTATAAAATACATGTTATTCTGTGAAGAAACAACGAAGGTAAACCCAAAAATCATCAATAGACTTGATCACCCCCCTTCCACCACCGTTTGCTTGTACACTTTTAACTTATAGGTCAACCCAAGCCAGGTTCATTCATCATGCTTGTTCGCATATACTCGCTTTGGCCAATGATATAAATATATATAGACTAGCAATTTTCCCGCTTTGCTGCGGGAAGATGGAGTATTAGTGATAAGTGAGTGAGTGCATAAAAAAAACTATTTTTTGGCCCCCAGCGCCCACCAAGGAATATTTTAAATATTATTTCTCCTGCTGCCATCGTGGAAGTGTATTTTTAAAAATCCCTAACGTTTTGTGCGTTACTTATTTCGGAAATAAGAAAAATAGTGCTTTTCAATTTGTATATAGCACATATTTGGAAAAAACACGTTTTTGAGGTCCCAGCCCCAATGAGTGTGAACTTTAAAATTATATTACGCTAATTTCTGTCGCGAAAGGGTACCCAACAACTTCCTAAAGTTTTATGCTTCTACCTACATAGGGAATGGGATAATTAGGGATTTTTAATTTTTATATAGTTAATATTAGGGAAAACTACATTTTGGCCTCCAAGCCCACAGTAAAGAATGTTTTAAAAAATTGTTCACCTGCTACCATCGTGGAAGTGTAGTTAACAAAACCCCCAAAGTTTCATGCGTTTGCCTATTTGGAAAATAGGAGAATTATTGATTTTCAAATTTTTAAAGCACGTATAAGGAAAAAAACACTTTTTTTTTGGGGCCCAGGCCATCACGAGCGTGCATTTAAAAATTATTTTACGCAAATTTTCGTCGTTTTTAGGGTACCCAACAACTTCCTAAAGTTTTATGTTTTTACCTACACGATGAATTGTTGAATTTTTTATGAGTCGGTTTTTAATATAAGAAAAAATTATATTTAGGCCCCCGGCCCCCTGTGAGTGGAAATTTATCATTCTCTTTCGCCAACTTTCATCTTGAGATTGTACTCAACAACTTCCCAAAGTTTTATGCTTCTACTTAAATGGAGAATGGGGGAATTAGTTATGTGTAGTTTTTATATAGTTTATATTAGGAAAGAAACTGCATTTGGCCCCCCGGCCCCCAGTAAGAGAAATTTTAAAATATGTTTTCATCTGCTACCATCGTGAAAGTGTAATTATCAATTCCCCAACGTTTCATGAGTCTACCTACTCGAGAAATAAGAGAATCAGTAATTTTCAATTTTTATAAATCTCATATAAGAAAAAAATACGTTTTTGGGGTCCCGGCCCCCATGAGTGTGAATTTCAAAATTCTTTTACACCAACATTTGTCCTGAGAGGGTACTTAACAATTACCCAAAGTTTCATGCTCCTACCTACACGGAAAATTGGAGAATTAGTGATAAGTTGTTTTTTTTAATATAAGAAAAAATATATTCGGGCCCCCGGTACCCAATTAGAGGGAATTCTAACATTATTTTTGCCAATTGTCGGGAGCTTGTACTCAAAAAATTTCAAAAGTTTCATGCTTCTACCTATATGGGAAATAGGAGAATTAGTGACTTTCAATTTGTGTATAGCTCATATAAAGAAAAAGATGTTTTGGGGGCCCCGGCCCCCATTAGTGGGAAATTTAACATTCTCTTTTGTCAATTATCATCGGAAGCATGTATTCAAAAAATTTACAAAGTTTCATGCTTCAAACTATACGGGAAATAGGAGAATTATTGATTTGCAATTTGTAAATAGCTAGTATAAGGGGACACATTTTTGGGGCCCCCTTTTTTGGGGCTCCCGTACCTCTATGATTGGGCATTTAACATTCTCTTTCACTAAATATCATCGGGAGATTAAACTCAACAACTTCCTAAGTTTCATGCTCTCCGCCTACATGGTGAATGGAAGAAATAGTGATTTTTAGTTTTTAAATTTGGGCCCTCAGCCCCACTGTAAGAGAAATTTTAAAAATTATTTCACCTGCTAGCATCGTGAAAGTGTATTTATAAACTCCCCAACATTTGATGAGTCTACGTACTCGGAAAATAGGAGAATTAGTGATTTTCAAAGTTTATATGGTTATTTAATGAAAAAATCGTTTTCGGGGCACCAGCCTCAAAGAGTGAGAAATTTAATATTCTCTTTTGCCAATTATCGTTGGAAGCATGAACTCGAAACATTTCTTAAGTTTCATGCTTCTACCTACACGGGAAATAGATGAATTATTGATTTTCAATTAGCATATAGCTTATATAAGGAGAAAAACAGTTTTGGGGCCCCGGCCCCCATGAGAATGAATTTCAAAATTCTTTTTCGCTATTTTTTGTCGTAAGAGAGTCTCCAACAACTTATTAAAGTTTCATGCTTGTACCTATACGAGAAATTGGAGAATTAGTGATGAAGGCAAAAAAAGTTTTTGGGCCCCCGGCCCCACATGAGTGAGGTTTTCAAAATTCTTTTTCGCCAATTTTCTTAGTCAGAGGGTACCCAACAACTTCCCAAAGTTTCATGATTCTACCTACACCGGAAGTTGGAGAATTAGTGATGATTCAGTGAGTCAGTCAGTCAGTCGGGGCTTTCCCTTTTATTAGTATAGAAGATAATGTGCCAACTATTTGAAGGAGCACAAGCTGGTAATGAAGTGAACCTACGGATGGTGACACAATATTTTAATATCTGTAATCGTAGTGAGATTGAGATAGTAAGATTGAGATAATGAGATTGAGATAGGGATATTGAGATAGTGAGATAGAGATAATTTGATTGAGATAGTGAGATTGAGATAGTGAGGTTGAGATAGTGAGATTGAGATAGTGGGACTGAGATAGTGAGATTAAGATAGTGATATTGAGATAGTGCTCATGAGCAATAATTATAACATAACTTTTAAAAAAGATACTGCTCATGAGTAGTAATTATAGATAACCTTTAAAAAAACATTTAGAATATAATTCAATAAAATTTTACAAAAATAACCCTAAAACAGACAAACAGATGACGATGAAAGCACACACAAAAATGAACAGGTATTAAATTCTGAAACACTAAAGAAATATATATTTTTGACACACAATTTTTTTTAATACATTAACATAAGTAAATAATTTTACTAACTCAAAAGTATTTTATTTTAAAATTAAATTTAAAAAAATGTTATATATATTTAAAATTGCTAATTAGATCTGTAAAATGAGTAACTGCTATGTTAATGAATAAACTACAAAAATATACAAAATTCTACCAGGCAAGTATCAGTCATTGGTGCACAATCTTTGATTTAAAAAAAAAAACTTAAAAAAAATGTGTAACTTTTATTTTGTTATACAAGTTTGTCATGAAAAAAATAAACTTGTAGGGAAAAAAATTAATTCAGAAAATAGAAAAGTAGTTAACTTTTTAAAAAAGCTTTTAAGCATTGGACTATAAAAATTAAGACATAGTTTATATTCCTCGCTTCAAAAAGAAACTACTGCCATAAAACGAGTGTCTTGACTTTGCCAAAATAAATATAGTTTGATGAAAGTAAAGAGAATAAGAGAAAGATATTTAACACTCGATGACACGCACAACTAACAGAAGCGTCTAAAGAACGAAGACACATTGTTCTTATATTGTGCGATTTTTTAATATCAGGTTTTTTCAATGTTTCCGTGAAGCAACCCATATCGACATCCTTCCTTGTCAAATATCGTGAGACGTCTAACTTCTCAGCCAATCTAAGCTCGGCTTTACGAACACACGTCATATGATTGGTTACTTTTTTAACCTTAAAATGTTTGATCACACTTCTCATGAGACATATTATATCAAACGTTTCAATTTCTCCTCTTTTCATATTATTACTGCCTTTTTTCACCAAATGTCTTTTAAAATTATGTCGTAGCCAATGCGTCGTCAAGGACAACTGATGAATTTGGTTGACAGCTTCATTAACAGAAGCGCGCTGAACGTCATACAGAAGAAATCTGGCCACGAAAAGATCCACTTTTAGACGTGTATCAAACACAATCTTTGGTGGCCACCACTCTTCTAATATGTCAAATCCAAAATTAAGCCTTAGAAAACAATTTGTAAAATGTGACATTTTGTTCATGACGTCAAAGTCAATTGTTAAAATCAACGGACATAGCGATGTGATACAGATAGAGACTGCTACAGACACAGTCTGGGCGGTTAAAATACCCGTCTGTTTCATTGCATGGTGTACACGAGGTATTTACATGGCCATCATTAGAACTTGTCCATGGAACCAAAGTTTTCTTAGATAGTTGGACTATTTCAAAAGTATTAGTTTTTAAGTCGAACAATGTTTTCAAATCATTTACCGGATTAACGTGATGTAGACATTTTTTAGCTAAAAAATCACCATTACAAGGTAAGCACTGTACATTGTCCTTTTGACCTGTTATTTCCACCATTACATTTTGATCGACTGATTCATAATTCCAATGACGTGCTTTCTTCTGTTTCTCAATATTTCGAGTTAAATCTGTTTTTACATAACATTCTTTCCTAATTTTAAAATAAAAAATCACGTCCCCACCAGACACAGATAACGATCCAGTTTCAATTTTTCCACTTTGTGTAAAAAATATTCCTTCCTTCATTTTCATTCCTTTGTGATTGTCTTTTGTTTCTGGAGCATGAAACTTTGTAGAATCATTTCCCGCTGTTACCGATACATCCATTGCTGTCAATCCTTTAACCACAGGAAACGATGAACCATTTAATGAGTCATACACTAGAGATGGTTTAATGACATGGTCAGAATCGTTAGACTTACTGATCGACTCAATATCACGAGTAAACGATTGACTAGTCTCAATATTATCATTGTTGACATTACCTTGGAATCGAGTGGTTAAATTTTGTTCCTTAATCTTCATTCGCTTATTAGATTTTTGTACATGATCCATATTGTTAACCATAAATGTGGTATATTTGTTTGTTTTTGGTGTACTGCTTTGTTGATGGTTAAAAATGTTTTGATCAGAGGTAGCATTAAACTCATGAGTTATCGTGTTACCTTTCAAAGTAGCATCATTGATTCTACTGCTAACATTAAATATTGACCTCCTAAATTTTATAGGTCTACGCACAACATTTAACGAATCAAATAATTCATGTTTTTTTATCAGCATGTTAGAAAACAAAATGTGAACTGTTTTTATGGGGTTATGCTTTTTGCTATTTTTAGACACTGTTAGGTTTCTGGAGCTGCTTTGTTTAGAGTCTTGAATTCCATCGCACGAAATATTCGCAATGTCTTCAGCAACGTTTGTGGAAAAATTGGAATCCGTTCGAAACAATGTTTTAACGACACTGGTCTCAGACTGACAGCTCCCAAAACTCATACATAAAAGTAGTTGGAAAGAAATCACCATAGGCGGCTTCATGGTTTAAATTCATGGATAACTCTCTTCGTCCTTAAGATTTAGAAAACTCTCTTAGTTCATTCCTGTACACTTTTGGTTAATATTTAAATGTTTAAGTACTTATTTATAAAATAGTTGAGGAGTATACGACACGACATTAATTTGATGTTTTTTAAACATTACTAACTAATGATCAATACTTTGACGTATTAATATTTCTTTGACCTTTATTCAAGACCATTTAAATTCTCCGGATTCCTATTAAATATCAACACCTTCAAGAAGAGGACGCGATGAATGAATGTAGCGTAAAAAATATTACTCTGCACAATTGATTATTTCAAACAGCACGATGCACACAATAATACGCTGTGACCTATTTGGGATTTTGATTTGAATTTTACAAATAAACACTTTGGAGGATTTATCCCCTTTCATCTTATCAAACCACTGTTGTCTATTTGAGATTGTTAATATATTATAATTGAATAACAACAACTTTATAAAGTGTCATAACTTATTATTCATAACAATGTTTCCATTTCATTGTGATCGGAGCTGCTGCGAATTTATTTCAGACGGGCAGTTTTTTGAAGCAGATTTTTTTCAATTTTAGTTTTTTTTTCACTCAGCAGAGAGATAAATCCAGCAGCATTTCCCCACATTCGAAAATTCGTTTACAGTTTTCTAATGCCTCCGAGAATTAACGTTTAATTTTAACACTCTTTACTTTCTTAAAAGTCATTTAATATGTTACCAACTGCTACTGTTTTCTGTTACACACGATAGTTCACTGAGGTCCAGTTAATTCTTGTTTGACGTAAAGGTTTAATAGAGCAATTTAATCTCTTGGAAATGCCATAATGGACGTAGATATAGTGTTTACAACTGTTTACGTCAGTCCAGCAACACATCAAACGTCAAGGGAAGGCAACTGCCAAACTAAATTTCTAGGACTTTAAAGTTAACGATTCTTGTATGTCATGTAGTATTTCGCAAGCACCGATGACATGCCTTGTTTTAAGTTTGAAGTTTTTGTTGCTTTTTTTTGTTTTTGTTTATTTGAGTGTGTTAATGTCGTTGTATCTGACCTTGACAAAGGTTTCGTCTCAAATCTCACGGTGCAAAAGATCATTGAGTCACGTAAGATTTATTGGTTCTGTTATGTTAGGTAGGGGGCGCGGTGGTTTAACCACAGCGCGCTGGGCTGTCGTATCGAGGCGATAGAGAATCACGGATTCGAGCTTCGGTGTTTGCAAGGTCCTCAAGCTGGGCATTATGCTAGCCACACAATCCCTTGCTCGTAAATCTTGAGAACGCTACTTCACTTGTTCCCTGTAGACCATCATGGTCTAAAAAAATGTTTTTATTAAGTTACTTCTGTATCACCCGTCATAAATTACGGAAGTTTTCAAAATAGATATATTTCAGCTGAAATCGATTAATTTTGAAAAAAAAAAATACACATTAGAATAAAAAAAATTATTTGGTTTATTTCTTTCTAAATTTTACAATGATATACGGACGTTCGAAAATAGTTTTTTTGGTGCAGTAATTTGATGCGCTGTTTTCTAAAATTATTAGCTTCACGGATGGGACGTACATTGTAAATTATGCATGTTGATGATTTTTAAAAATATAATTCCTTTTTATCACCTTTAGCCAGTCAGGTTAAAAATGAAATTTTATTATGTAGAACTCAATGCGAGCATTTCTCGACTGCTAATATTTTTAAGCTGCAGAAAACTGACACGCAGGAAAAATTAGTTGACGTTTCTTTTGACTTGTCCTTGGCATGTCAATAATCCTGTCGTTCACCTGGAGAAAGGATGAGCGGGTGAAAGAAAGATTAGCTTCTTTTTTTTAGCTGACTAAATGAAGTATCTATTATTCTTTGAAACTATCCATAAATAACGTCACGCACCTACACCGGGGAGGTGGGTGACACCTTTATGACCATGTGTGAAATGGGGGAGGGGGTTTTATTTAAAAAAATTGACGTCACATACAAATGTGAAACTTTAAATAAAATTTCCCCTTAAATATTTGAAATTTTACAATTTATTTAATGACGTTTTCCATGGCTTCATGTGTGTTATGTTATACAAAATAGAAACTTAAATAACAAAAGCTTATTGACGTCAAGTTGGACGGGGGCCTCAGTTTTGGACGACGTGCGACAAGTGGGTAGGGTGTGAAAAATTTACCAAAGTGACTCCATCTTTGGATGTTCCATTTTGCTTTTTTACTCCACCGTTTCACTATTTTTTAAAACTTATTTCAAAAATATTTTGGACACAGTTTATTTTTGTCAGAAGTTATACTCTCTGAAATGTTCACAAAATCAAATCAATCTAGAAAAAGTAATGTTATCAAAATGATGTTATGGTTTGGTTCGTGTCGCAGTATAACCATGGATAATTTTAAAATCAGAAAATAACTTTAACAGTTAAGTTTGCAAAAGAACCAACGTGATTTGGGTCATACCATTCAACAGAACCAACGTGATTTGGGTCATACCATTCAACAGAACCAACGTGATTTGGGTCATACCATTCAACAAATGGAATGGTTGCAATCAAATGAGTGCTGTCAATAAAAGACCAATATTAGTATAGGACGTCACATTCAACGATCTTTTATTTCGGCTACAAAAATGTTTTTTTACAAAAAAAATATATACATATAGTTTTCATTTCCAGTATATGTTATCGAGTCTATCCACAAGGTTATCAAACTCAACCTCAAGTGATAGCCGCTAGCTTGTATAAGTGATTGATTACTGATTGAAGATGATTGTTTATAAATTTATGCCTTTAAGTTTCAGAAGCTCAAATAAAGATGACTGTTTATAGATATATGCCTTTGAGTTTCAGAAGCTCAAATAAAGATGTTTGTTTATAAATTTAGGCCTTTAAGTTTCAGAAGCTCAAATAAAGATGATTGTTTATAAATATATTCCTTTAAGTTTCAGAAGCTCAAATAAAGATAATTGTTTATAACTGATTGAAGATGATTGTTTATAAATTTATGGTTTAAGTTTCAGAAGCCCAAATAAAGATAGAAGAATTCTTTTAGCAAATGGGCAGCCCATAACTAAAATCTGCCTACTGACACGCTGGTTTAAAAAAAATGATTGCCGTGAAAACGAAGAGAAATCTCATGAAACTGAAAATTTAAAATAAGAATCAATAAAATAAAAATTATTAACAAAATTAATAAATAAAAATAACAATATTTGTTCCGTATTGAAAGTGATCGAGCTTTCTAGCCCGAAAAACACACACACACACACACACACACACACACACACACAAAAACACACACACACACACACGCACGCACGCACGCACACACACACACACACACATATACATACACGCACGCACACACTCACACTCACATACATTCAAGCACACACACATACACACAAAGTGAAATCTTCAAGCCTGCTCATAAAGTTGAAATAAACGGTGAAACCTTGCTTATTGTAAGATATTTGAAGGGATTTTCTTAAGATAGCGTCGTTCACTGAAGATATTATTTTTTGTGTTTTTGATAAAAATTTCCCCGAAAAAATTTAAATAATAATGGACAGATTTTTTAAAAACTAATTTATTTTACCAAGATACATTAACAAATATTTTACCAAGATACATTAACAAATATTTTTACCAAGATTCATAAACAAATATTTTACCAAGATACATTTACAATGTTTTACCAAGATACATTAACAAATATTTTACCAAATACATTAACAAATATTTTACCAAGATACATTAACAAGTATTTTACCAAATACATTAACAAATATTTTACCAAGATACATTAACAATATTTTACCAAGATACATTTACAACAAGACTGAATAAATGTTGGACAAAATAAGATAAACTTCTGTATTCCAAAATTGTCTTCCACTGGTATTTCTTGGATCAGCTGTTGCGCATATAGAAAAGCTTGTGGCAAAATTTATTTTTTGTTTTAGTAATGCGATGAAACATGCAAAGAAATTAAAAGAAGTACATTGTAAAAGAGAACGCGAATAAAATTTAAGAGAAGTACAAAACCATTAAAGAAAATATAAAACAAAAAAACTAAAAGCAAATTGTTTTTAAGAGGCTTTGTGAGGCTTATGAAATGTGAATTTTATATAAAACTTGATAAATTGGATTCATAAAGCGCATTTTAATAAATGAACGTGCGTAATCTTTATCTATCTAATATATAAAGCTCAGATGATGTTTCTATGTGGGTATGTTTCACTTTTTTTAAACTATAAGTTACACAATCACGGAAAAGCAATATTACTGACGGGGACCAAATTCGAATGGACGGTTCATTTTAAACTACTAATAGTATCGGTATACTTTTTGTATTTGTTCATTATGCCTAGAAGCCGTAAATTTAAAAATTAGAAATGAAGAGACAGAAAATGAAAACGTATACCTAATTTACATAGTGAACAACTTTACGCGGAAGTTCAAAGCGAGTTGTTTTTGGTGCAGTTTTTTCCCCTATACTTTATTTTCAGCGATGCGCTTTCAAAAATAATTACATTGCGCAAATGTTCGTGTATGTGTCTTAATTTGAGCTGTGAAGTACAAGACAATTGGATTTTTTACTGGTACTTTCTATAAATTATGATCCCTTTTAGACCATGACGGAATACGAAGCAGGTGAAGTATCGTTTACGGGTTTCATTGGCCGCTGTGGTTGGCACAATGCCCCGGGGGCCTTGCCAGTACCACGGCTTGAGCCTGTGACTCGAGTTCTTGTCACGGTTCGACAGTGCGGCGCGCTACCACTTAGGCCACCACGCCACTCTATATATTATAAACTCTTATAAATATTTAATTTCAATTGCCAGCTTCATTTTTTAGCGTTGCACTTTCTAAAATCATTTATCGCCTGATTACTGTGCGCACATTTTCGTGTACGCCTCTTGAATTTAGCTGTGTCCCATTATTAGAACATTTATATTTGGCTTGGCTTTTACACAAGTTATACACTTCTACATTTTAAACTTAGACTACCTGACCTACTAACAGAAGTAGATTAAACAAAATAAAGTGATCCTAAAAACTCTTAAATATGTTGTATTGCGAATTGAATATGCTAATTTCATTCCTTTGTAGTTGGATTAACATAGGTCATTTTAAAAATTAATTATTGTCATATGTTCGTGTTTTGTAACAGACAGTTGGTTTGTTTCTTTGTATTTCTTTAAAATGTGAAATATCATTTCTTATTTTTAAGAAACAAAACCTTTTCCTTTTGTTGGGGCATGGAAGGGACTGAATTTTTAAAAAAAAATTCCTTTATGAAATTATACCAATTGCGTAAAGCTGTAAATAAATCGTAAATGTAGACACAAATATAAAGCAATTCACATATTATTTCCATGTTATAATAAATATAAATAGGTTACAAAGGTAGAGTTACTTTTGGTCCATTTGATATAAGCAGACTTTATTTTAAGTATTAAGCCAGAATATTTCTATAACCATTTATTATTATTGTCTAAATACGATGCGCATATTTCTTGATATTTTTTTTAAATACGACTGCAAGCGCGCTCGACTGGCGTACCGATGGTCACGAGTTCGAATCCATGCGAAGGCAAGGATTTGTTCCTGTGGCCTAAGGTGTCCCTAAGTTATTAAAAAAATGTATTTGTCCTTTTTGATAAGTTCTTAAAATCAACTTTTGTACAGTTATCGTTTTTTTGAAGGAAAGAAAATTTACAGCTGAAATCAAAGACTTTGTTTTTGTTTGATTGCATGACTCATTGATTTAGCTAGATTCACCAGATCATCCGTCATGGTCTGTGGACGCTATTATCTTCTGCATAAAAGGAGCGTCTGTATAGATAAGATAAGATAAGATAAGATAAGATAAGAAGACTCAAGGACAGCAAAAATTTGGTGTACATTTTAAAAATTCAAATAAGTAAACAGGATAAAACAAATAATTTTGTACTAAATCTTGTCAACAAATTCACAGTTTACCCCAGTGGCGTAGCTAGAGCTTTTGCCGCCCGGGGCGGTCTCCCAATTTGCAGCCCTTTTAGGGTTGTCCATAAATGACGTCACACATGTGGGGGGGGGGGAGAGGGTGTCACACATTTGAAGTCAAATAAAAACGCGCAAATTTAAATAAAAGTTCCACTTAAATATATGATTACCGAAACTTAATTTAATAAAGTTTTACAGGGTTTTACACGTGTTACGATATTAGAGGGCAGCCTTACACAGAAAGTATTGAACTGACAAAAAATAAATAAATTGGAAACATGCTGATTTTCAAATAGAAAATACGGCTTTTATGGTGGGGGGAGGCTTTGTGATGTTACATTGAAGAAAGGGGTCTACGTTTTTGTGACCACCTGTGACCAGGGGGGAACAGGGGGTAAATTTTCACGTCATTTGAGGACGGCCATTTAAGTCAATCGTATGAAGGTTTTTATAAATTAATAAACATTAATAAATAATTGTAATTGAAAGTAAGTACATTGTAAAAGTAAAAGGTGTGGAACATGTTAACCATTCCATGCCATATTTATGTAAGCTCT
>MUZC01001177.1:38374-64477 GCA_002072015.1 Radix auricularia | reverse complement strand
ATGGTAAAAATTTTCATTTAGTAGATTACATGATAGTATTATACACGATTATTTTCTTGCAAGGACATGCAACTCATCAGTGGGTTCTATTACTTTCTTTTATAATTACATCTATGGATAAAAACATTTCTCGTTGTACGACTTGCTCTAAAGATAGAACCCCGTCTCCTGAATTTTCTCCACTCATACTTATTCTCCTTCCAGCACGGCGTTCAGTTGATGTCTCCAACTCCCTATAATCTATAACAGCACATAATTTTGTTCCGTGAAGTGGGTTGGCATTATTTATTTTAAAGAAAATGTGTTCCCACAAATTGAGATACTATAGAAAAGAAAAAATATTGCATTGAACTGTGTAAAGTACCAGCATCTGATCTCATTTTACTTGTTACTAATTCAGATGTCAATTTTTTCCAACACGTATGGAATTTTTGAAATATGTCGTTTTCGAAATTATTTATGTTATATCGATGTTTATTAGCGAATAAATTTGAATATTTTCACGTTCTTGCGCTAAATCTTAATGATTTTCCATAAAATATAAAAATTCAAATTATTTACGCATTGCTTTAATTTGATAGACGTAGCATTTTAATGAATAACAATATTTTAATGATAAACACAAATTATGTGTTCTACTTTAACGCAATAAAAACAAAATACATTTAATTTTTAGTAAGTTACCTTAAAATTATTTTCTAAAACTGAAACAGTAATGTAAATTACTACTTGCAAGTTAAACACAATATTTGAACCACCATGTCATGTAGGTACTTGTTAGCGCATCATTTTGCGAATGTCGACAATTCCACACAAATACTGTCGTGGTGATATTAATAGTACATATTATTAGGCCCAGCGGCGATGTGCTGTTTTTGTGCAGTTTTCTTATAATAGCGCCATTTGTGACTCATACCGCTTAATTTTCCAAACAAACCGATTCCTTTTTTGAGCGATTTTTAATTTTTGAACGGGTTTGCGTTATTTATAACTACCACTATGTAATTATACAGATGTTGCGTGAATCCGCTAATTAAGATTCGAAATTAAGAGTATTTTTGTTTCGCCTTATTTCCCCCTTCAAAAGAAAAAGGGCTGTTGTCGGGAATGGCTCTATTTTTCAAATTAATGCCCAAAAATGCCGCCCTTTAGATGAGTGCCGCCCGGGGCGGACCGCCCCCTCCGCCCCCCTAGCTACGCCACTGGTTTACCCACATCTAAAAATCATCCAAACAGTCTGATTGAAAGTTTTTATTAAATATAAAGTATGTTTATTTATTTTTTCTAATGTTGTCTTTGTATGTTAGATAACTGATTTATTTTCAAAATATCAAAAACATTTAATTCTCTACGAATAAGTAGCCGAATTTTTAAATAAACACTGAAAACAGTTTTTTTTTTTTTTAAAACTAAAACCTTTGGTGACGATCACCTTTCTATGTGAGTGCCTTCGTGAACTCTTAGCTCCGATATTTGTTCTTTACACTTTCCACATTATTCAACACAATTAGTGCATTTATCATTAGACCGATAACACACCTTTTAAAAATCCGTTTAAATCATGGGCGTATACAAGGGGCAAATAAGAAAAATTTGAGAAAATGTCATACATTTGTTACAATAAAACTAAACTAAATTCCCCGCAAGTTAATTACATTGAAAACAGTGTACACATATCAAACATAAAAATGATTATATCTGCAATTATAACTGATTACATTACTGATTGTTGTAAATAAAGTCTCAGTCCCATTTTAGCAAAAATACACCATAATTTTCTATGTATGTGTCCATATAGTTTCACGTAGCAAACAAACATTTTGATTTAATTTTTTTTCGCTGATTATTTTCTCGGAAAACACTTTAATTGATTTATAGTTCCTATTCTGTTTCGTATAGCATTCACATTATTTAAATCGTTCACGTTAAGATCTAAATTATGTGAACTGCAATGTACAAATACTGCTTTTGGGTATTTATTTCTAATTATTGCTTGGATTCCTCCTTCATTACCTGCCATTTTATAACAACAGCCGTATCCTTAATCAAAAAGCGTTGTCATATATAATCCGAATTCTAATGAATTTTAATGATAGTGTTGGCTAAACCTTCAGCTGTTCTATAGACCATTGGAATATATCCCACGAATTCTTCTGTAACCATCATTTTTCCATTTTGTTCTTTGACAAATCTAACACCAAGTTACATCAACTCAATGCCCGAAATGTCATTTGTATCGTTGGCAAGTATAGAAAATGGAACTGAATTATTTCCTTCTCGAATACTGTCTTCACCCTAGAGAAACCCACAAATTTCGATAAATTATATAGTGATTTGCATAGTTGCCGAGGGTGACCTGTCAAAACGGCCCCGGTCAAAACAGCCCACACACAAATGCCCACGGTCCCAACGGCCCGGTCAAAGCGGCCTCAGAAAAATTTTTCAAATTTTTTACAAATAAAGTTTTTTGTTGTTGTTTTTCATTTTAAGTTAAATTTAAACTTTTTTTCAATTTATTCCCCTTTAAAGAAAGTTGTCCAATTGTAAAATTATTTCTTGTGACGTTATGATATTTCTTCGTGACAATTGTGACTTGCTACCATATAGTTAAACTATTATTAAATTCTTTCTTGTGATATTATTATTATTATTATTTTTTTTGTAAACTAAAACGAACACTGAATCGGTTAGTAAAAGTAATATTATAAATTTTAATTCAATTAACACATATTAGTCCAGGGCCAATTTGTCTGAGGCCGTTTTGTCAGTAGCCGTTTTGACCCGGACCGTTTTGTCGCGGCCAATTTGTTGAGACCGCTGTGTCGGTGAACCTGGAATGATTACCAAAGACTTATATCCAGATTGCACGAAACTCTAATAGGTCATAAAAATTACCAGAATATAATTCTTTTCCACGAAGTACTAAATCATGCATGCGCAAAATGGGATTGTAGAAATGATGGGGCCCTTTTTGTTGCGATTTTCTTGATTTTTTTTTCTAAATGATGAGTCCAACTGACCATCTATAGAAATGGCTTTGGCTTTCAATAATGCAACAAAATAGCTTGATAGCCTTTGTGTCATGTGCTTTGCATGTGGCTACGGGGATCTTCGTTAAAATCTTTATATTTTTTGCAAGTTTTGAAGACACATGCCAACTGAATTCCTCGATTTATTTTTTTGCGGAAACAATGCACAATAATTAAAAAAATCATGTTAAGCCTAGGCCCTTTTGGAACTCAGGACGTGTTAGCGCATTTTCGTATTATGTATCAGTACTTATGTTAGATATCAGCATTATGTAGTTATCAGTAATTGTGTTTAGATTTTAGACATATTTTTATGAATTTTCTTGTGTAATGAATATACCTGAATTTTTTTTTATTTAAAAGTCATTTCTTTACATTTTAAATTTTTTTAATTTTCTCTTTAATCTAACTACAAGTGGTTTGTGGTAACTGAAATAGGACTCATAAATGAAACATTCTAAATTGTAATCAGCTAATCGCCCAAATACTCCGTCAATTGTTGTTTGATAGATCGTAGTTGCCAATCTTGGTGAAAGTAGTTGAATGTTGAAGCTTGTTTCGAAAAAGTTTTCAATTTCTGCCCCTGGGCCGCTAAGATCTTGATTGAAGTCACAACAAATGATGACGTAAAACTCTCTAAACTTTTACACATATTCTAATGACGTCAACAACAAAAAAACTAATACTTTTGATAATACTAAGACTTCCGGCAATGGCGGCCGTTGCCTGCGCCAGTGTTATCTCTCGATTGGCAATGTTTTTTGGTAGTTTTAACGGGGTTTTTTAACGGATCGAGTAACTGGGTGTTGATGCACAAATGGCAGGTCAGGACATACAAAAAACATATTTAACATCATGGGTCTAGGACTTATGGATGCTGAGATCTAGGATGATGACAGACGGACGGACGGACAAAACGCGTGCAATAGCGCATTCGACTTCTCGAAAATGCGCTAAAAAGGCACCTTATAACATTTGCGAGTATAAAATCAACGGTGAATAGTTTGATAACCATGCATATCTAAAAACTAAAAACTATGTTCTTAACTCATACATTTATCAGGAGTCCAATAATCACGGATCAGCTGTAATTTAAATTCATTTGAAAGATCGTGGGTCCAGACATACCTTCACATATCCAATTTAGAAAATGAATAAGTGTCAGCGACAATCAAATTAGAAACAGTAGCCATAGCTGTGTCTGGCTGTTGATTTGTATTGATGTCCTCAATGCCAATGATAAGTCAGATGCTGCCGACGCCCCAAAATCTTCTAATAACGTATTACGGAATTTCGCGATTGCACTAAATTTCTTTTTTTTTAAAGCCTGTAAAAAATTTTTTATTCATCTTTGGCAATCCTGCAGTTTCTACACGTATATTATTTCACAGCGAAATTTACTTTTTTTATGAGAACTTACGTTTTTGATTTCTTAAATGCATTAATATATGTTATATTTTAGCTATTATATAGCTATTTTGTGTGTCTTATTAATTTCTAAGACTTTTTTGTGACACTTATGTTATACACAACTCAATTTTAATTGAAAATTAAACCTGTATGGCATTGGCAGTTAGGAGCCGTCCATAATTGACGTCACGTGATTTTGGCCGATTTTTAACCCACCCCCTCCCCTACAAAAACTTAGACCTCCCAAAATATGACTCAAAAAGCTGTGACACCCCACCTTAAGGTGGTATAGTCTATTTGAAAATGAGCATGTTTCAAAACACTTAAACTTTATTGCTATTTTAGTAAGTGTTTAGTGTAAAGCTACACTCACATATCGTAACAAGCGGTAATCCGTGCAAAACGTTATAAAATAGTAAGAAATCAAAAATTTAGGTGGAACTTTGGCTTATATTAGCATGTTTTAACGTGACGTCACAACTCTTAAACTCCCCCTTCCCCTCATCACAAAGTTGGGGGAGCCCTCCCCCTAGGTGCGTGACGTCATTTTTGGTAATTAAAAAACTTGATATCCCCCCCCCTTGGAAAAATGCCTAGCGACACCCATGGTTTAAATTGAAGAAATTAGAGTTTAATTAAAGTCAAAGGTTGATTTATTTTGAAAAGAGATCGAATAGATTGATTTAATTGCATACGATTTTAAAGATTTTCTAAAATATCTACTTAAAAGACATATTATGGGATCGGACAGATGTAATATTTTAGACTCAAAAATAAATTTTTAAAAAACCCGTTAAAAAACAAGTTTTTCTCAATAAATCCGTTATATACGAGACACAGATATAAAGATGTTCATTATAATACGCAGGGCAAAACAATCGAAAAATACAAAATTCTAGTTATGTCTCGTAAAACGTGTTTAATACAATGCGCACTGATCTCGTGAATATATTTTTAAAAAGTATTGTCAATGTCATACGCACCTTATTGCACGACATGAAAGGTTGTTGAACATATTACGCACCACGACACTATCTCAAAAAATTGACATGATATAAAGAGATAAATAAAATAATTTAAAAATTAAATAATTAAATTACATTACATTCGATCGATTTGAAATTTTGATACATCATTTTTATCATTAGCAGGAGTCTTCTTGCAAAATTTCAGCTTGCTTACGAGGAAGTGGGTTAAAAACGATTCAAGTTTTTTTCGGCAAGCTAGAAAGCAAGGGCTCAAACAGACACCACAAGTTATTATAAAGGATTTAATAATATCTTAGATAGCTGAGTTGAAGAGTTCCTCTGAAAGTTTACACCATGTGATCAGGTTAACTCCTATGACTATCAGCTAGTGATGTTCAAGATTTAGCACCGTAATAATGACATATTCGATTGTAACACGAAAACGTTTCATTGGCGAGATTTAAGTAAAGAAAAATATTGTTTAGAATTTTTTGGGGGGCTGTTTAGGGTAATTGGAAAATTGAGTTGGTGTTATGATTATTAGTCATTAAAAAGTGTCACAAAGTCTTTAGATATCATCCCATTTAGAAATCTGCTCATGTTTTAACAGAACGTTTTTGCGCGAAAACACATTTGACAATAGTTGTTACCCTTTATTTGTGACAGTAGTTTTTACCCTTTATTTATGACAGTAGATGTTGCCGTTTATTTGTGACAATAGTTTTTACACTTTATTTGTGACAGTAGTATTTCCGTATATTTCAAACAGGACGATCGTATCAAACAGTGACTAGTATTTTATTTAATCTGTGCAGAAAACAGCAAATGCCAGCAATACTTTTGTAATAGGCCACGTAAATTTTCAGAATTAATTAAGTCTTTAAAGGCTTAAATACCAGAAATTTGCTGTTAGGGCATTTTGAATCCTAGCTATATATTTAATCTCATAAATTTCGTTAAGCATACAAAATCTACTGGAGTTGCTCGGAACTTCCTTTGTCGCACCAAACTTCTCTGACAAAATCTTCAGATAAAATTCAATACTTCGCTATTTTGACTTAAGAGTCGTTGATGTATTAAAAAGAAACCTCCGTATTCAGGATTCAGAAAGAATTACGTATGAAATGTATTTATTACATACGTTCCTTCTGCACAGAAGATTATTTCGTCCTACGTTACCCATAATTGACGTACAGTGTTGCATTTTTACTACAGTTTCAAATGTTGAAAGCATGTTTTTTTTCCCTTGTTTAATCAGGAAAACAATTCCACGTCCAAATTAAAGGTTCAAATTCCAAAAGGAAAAAAAGAAGAAAATTTACGTTTGATCTTGCAAATGGAATACGTACATTGAACCCTGTGTCTATGGAATACGTACACTGAACCCTGTGTCTATGGAATATGTACACTGAACCCTGTGTCTATGGAACACGTACACTGAACCCTGTGTCTATGGAACACGTACACTGAACCCTGTGTCTATGGAACACGTACACTGAACCCTGTGTCTATGTAATACGTACACTGTGCCCTGTGAATATCTAGGGGTTACCTTAGATTATCTGAATATCTAGGGGTTACCTTAGATTATCTTTGACTTCTATTTCCAAGCTAAGATTAATTGACCTTTTGTATAAATACCACGTGACTTACTTTTACGTATTTGACTTGTATACGCATGTTAAGACAGTATTAAGTGCATTTTAAATTGTACAAATACACATAACAGTTTTGGGTTATGAGTAATAAAAGTTTTTTTTTGTATTTTTTTTTAGGGTAGTAAATTTCACGTAGTTCAATATTTTTTATACACCATGTCTCTTAATCTACAAATTAACCTAACAATATTCAACACATAAATTGATACCACAATGACGATCGAGGTGAAAATATACTTTTTATGAAATTGTAGATATTTCCCTAGTGATTTTTATTTAAAGCTATTATAACTCTTGTACAAATTTGTTTGGAAAAGCTTTTAATTGTAAAAGAGAAGACCTTAACATAATGTAAGCTTTCTTAATCGTATCAAAGTGACTACATAACACGCAGATGAGCTATTGTATCTTTTACATACTTAATATTTAAATTTTTGTGCAATCGGTTACACAAATGTTTTACTTTTAAATATAAAGAATAAAACCTCAAATTAAGGCAATTCTTATTTGTATTTAAATGACAATTTTCAACGAAGAATGGTAAATTATTAATTTATTCCTGTTTAGCCATCAGTTACAAAAATGTTTGACTATCATATTGTAATTATTCTGAATCTGGTCTTCACAAGGACGAATGGTTTATTACTTCAACAACAAAATTTTATTCCTGTTGGCGAATTTTATTTTAATATATCAAAGGTTTTAGCCGACCCTGTGTCGTTTGGTTTTCTCCATTTGGGAGATGTTCCAGAGGCGGCTTCTTTTAGAGACATTTAATGTGGACAAATTTAACATTTCCCCTGCACGTGTGATACAAAATGTATTGTTTACAGGAATTGCTCTGAAGATTTTTTTCTGTTTGTCCATCGACTTTAGAAGAAGCTTCTGATAAATTTGGACATTTTCTCAATTTAGAGATCTTCGGCATACTTCCGTCTCCCGAGACGATGGTGCATCACCGATAGGTTGGGTTACATTTTCTCGTGAGGCTGTGCAGTCCTATCCGTGAATGACGGTCTTTACCACAGTTTTTACACACGAGTTCTGTGCATCCAAATGTTTTGGCCTTTCTCCTAGCTCTTCTGTCTGCAGCCTCCTACATTCTTCCCTCCTCGGGTACTATGACGCCCTCTTTGACAACCGTGCGCCACGTAGAACGGTCATCTGCCTTTCACTCCCAGTCGCTTGTATGGTTTTTGGCTGCTTTCATGTCCCTTTGACAGACATCTTTAAAACGCAAGCGTGGACGACCTGTTTTCCTCTTTCCTGAAGCAAGTTCACCATATAGGAGGTCCTTCGGGATTCGGCCGGGGCTCATTCTTTTAACATGTCCTAGCCATCTCAGGCGTCTTTCGCTAAGAATTGAGAACATGCTTTGGGTATTGACACGCGATAGGCCACACTATTAGGCACCTTGTCTTGCCATTTAATACCAAGGATACGTCGCAGGCATCGCAAATGGAAGCTGTTAAGCTTGCACTCTTGGGATGTGTAGGTGGTCCATGTCTCGCTCCCATATAGTAGTGTACTGATGACACAGGCTCGATAGACACACAGTTTGGTTTTCTCCGTTAGCTTGGTGTTTTGCCAGACACGCTTATTTAGTGTGGCCATTGTGGCAGCTGCCTTGCCAATTCTGCTATTTATCTCTTCTTCAACGGACAGTGTATTGGAGACCTTGGACCCCAAGTAGGTGAAGCTGGGAACAGGGCTACATCCCCCAAGACCTAAAAGATGCAAATATAGTGACACTATATAAAAACAAAGGCGATAGGAGTGATTGCAATAATTATCGCGGCATTTCACTCCTTAGTATTGTAGGAAAAGCCTATGCCCGTGTCATACTAACACGTTTACAGAGCCTAGCATCCCGTGTCTATCCAGAATCTCAGTGCTGTTTCCGGTCCGGTCGGTCTACCATAGACATGGTGTTCTCCATACGACAGCTCCAGGAAAAATGCAGAGAGCAGCAGATGCTGCCTTTGTGGACCTTACAAAAGCCTTCGATTTAGTCAGTCGCAGCGGGCTTTTCCAAATACTGGCAAAAATTGGCTGTCCCCCTCACCTACTTACCATCATCAAGCAGTTCCATGAAAATATGCAAGGCACAGTGCAGTTCGATGGAGCTAAGTCAGAAGCCTTTCCAGTCAGCTGCGGAGTTAAACAAGGTTGTGTACTCGCACCAACACTCTTCGCAATATTCTTCTCTGTACTTCTTCGATACGCATTCAAGGATAGCAGTGAGGGAATCTGGTTACATACCAGAGCTGATGGAGGACTTTTCAACACTGCCCGCCTCCGAGCCAGATTCGTGAGCTACTATTTGCGGATGATGCGGCACTAACAGCACACACAGAAACTGGTTTGCAACAACTCGTGTCAAGCTTCTCCAATGCCTGCAAAGAATTTGGTCTGCAAATCAGCTTGAAAAAGACAAACATCATGGCCCACGACACCCGACCTCCACCTACCATAAAAATTGATAATGAAAACTTGGAGGTTGTAGACAGCTTCACCAATTTAGAGATAGAGTGCTCAAAATACGTCAAAAGACTCGTAATCTCCAGTTGTAGAAATAACAGCGACCAAAGTAAGAAATACAATGTTTATGACGATGATGATTTTGATACACTATCAAAATGCCACACATGTGTCTTTATTGGACCAATACATCCAATCATTGGTGTTTGTACCCGTCACAGATCTCAGCACAGGACTTGTCTATAAAAATACGAACATCTTTCTGTGTAACTCTGATGACCTGTCCATTCCAATCAAATAGGACATAATTATCTTTGAATATGGATGTGAAGGAGTCATACCTATAGATATTTTGGACGACAGAAACAAAGGACAATTAAGTTTCTGTGTACATACACGTTTAAAGCAAGAGATGCTTGGCTATCAATGCGAAAAGTATTTTTCTTACACGGATAAAAGGGCGAATAAAACAACTGTAGAAGAAAGGAGCAAAAAAGAAATAATCATATTTTTCGCTTCATATGTTGAATGTTTAATTAACCAGGGCAACAGAGTTGGTTCACGTTATGTGTTTTTAAATAGATATCACGTGATCTGGTTAAAAATTAACCCTATAGTGGAATGGTGCCAGCCTTTTATCAATGAGGCTCCTCGATTTAAAGACATGCCACATCATACTCACATAGTGATTCGTGATCGTAACATTACGTTCACCTACATCCAACCAGACCCTACTAATATCAGTCCGTGCGTCAACATTTCGTGTAACCTTGACATTAGACCTGGAGAGGACTTCTTGCCGTGTGATGTCGGCTGCAATTCTAGCCAGGGTTTCGCCCTAAGAAACAATACGTGTAAAAAAACTTCACCAGTGGTACATCGGGTTTAAGGACAATATTAACCCGCATGTCTTAGAGAACTTCTTGTCCGTTTCACGTTTTCTCATGCGTGAACTGAAAGAAACTTACAAGGTTGACATCCAGATGAGTGGCTGCCGCCAATAGAAGTTGCCCTGCTTGATGTCTACACGACACTGAACGTGTTAGGATTTCTCATCTACGAAGTACTCGAGTTACATTGCTATGCAAATATTCACGACGCCAGTGAAACAACACTAACGCTTATGGTGGAAGAATATAATCAAATATCGAATAGATCCTATTCTTGTCAAAAGTATCCCAGCGTTAATGTTAAACAGGTGAGCAATAAAGAATCTATTTATGTGTATAGCAAGAAGAGATTAAGTTTGACACTCATCTGTTTTTCTATAAGCTCACACCAAGAAGATATAAATGATATTCAATTCCGTTGCACAGGTTCCGATGTTTTATCTACATTGTTGGAAGGTGAAGGTCAACCTTTTCATTTCAGTCAAAACAACCCGAGTACATCGTGTCGTACTGTGCAACCAAGTCGTCAGCTACGCTCCTCTGCAGATACACGCATTTTCTGTGTTCCTAAGACACGAACTAAAACATTTGGCGAAAGGTCATTCTCCTTTTGTGCAGCCAAACAATGGAATTCTCTTCCATTACATATCCGTAGCATTTCAACTGCTAAGTCATTCAAGACTGCACTTAAGACACATCTTTTTAAAATTTATTTTCAAAATTAATAAAACAACATTTCTTTAAATGATTAACTTAGCTGATGTATTGAGTATAGCGTATTGTCATTTTTGTAGTTAATATGATATGAATGTTTCTTTTTATTGATATATGTATTGTTATTTCCATGTAAAGCGCTGTGAGCCTGGCTCCTTGCTGGGATACAGCGCTATATAAATTATCATATTATTATTATTATTATTGCTTTGAAAGATAGTATCTAGTTAAATAGTTTTTTACAAGTCAAAAATGACGGAAAATTTTCTAAGTAAATATATTTCAGTTTTTTAAACTGTTTTGCCTGAAAACGGTATAGTAAATAATCGCAAAATGTAGAGGCAAAGAGAGAATAATTTAATCTCATTTCCATATTAAATAATTGTATGCGGACGTTCCTAAAGAGTTATTTTTAGTGCAGTATTTATTTTTTCCAAAGCTTTTAAGCGGTGGGCTTTCTAAAATCTACCGTTGTGAACGGACATACATAGCTAATTATATATTTTGATTATAGATCTATATACGAATATATATGTTAAAATAAAAACCATGAGTTTAGGCTGCGCGCTATATAAGTTTGCATGATTAATAATGGCATAATCATGATAATTGTAAGTGCATAGTGAATTACATACAGCTTAAACTTTAAAATAGTTTGATGTTCATAGTATTCACAAATATTGTCAACTTGCGGTATTGAATAGTGCGAACCAATTATGACTGCACCAATAAATCAGCGCATTGCATTTAACAATAAAATATGTTAAAGTAATGTTATCTATCTTAAGAACATCTGCGATTTGGAGCAGTTCAAGCTTCATTGAAGATTATGACTTGTCAGTTTATTCGCCCTATTTTTCCATACATTATTACTAAAACATTATCAACGTAAAAAAAATAAATGTAACTATTTACACGTGTAAATAACAATTTTGCACGATACTTAATAAGCAAAGTTTGTCACTGGATGAAAGTATCAACAGTTAATCGTATTTACAATTAAGTATATACGTTTTGAGAATTCACATAAACGCTTTCATTACTGTCAAGTTAGGGAAGGAATTTCTGGAAAGCTATTAGGGGCCTTATAAAATAGGAACATTAGCATCTGAGTGTTAATTGCTCAGGAATAACGTAAATAAAGTCAAAAAATTAAATAAATTGAATTAAACTAAGTAATTTCAATAACCTATACAAGTTTCATAATTAACTTAATGAAAATTAATTGAATTTAAAATTTCAAAACGAAATGGCCGCGCCAGCCCTAGTGGAGACGTAACTGAACCGCATTATGCAATATTGACTTAATTTTAATATGTGTGTTCATTTATTTCTACTGATGAAGCCGCTATTCGAAACAGCGTCTTTGTATTTGTCTTTTAATAAAGCTTTTATTTTTTTAAACTATTCTTTTTTTATCTTGCATTTTATTGAAAAGCTTAATCGCAGTCCCATTCTATTTGATGTATGTGTAAATCGTTTAGGCGTTGAGTGTTTTAACGTCCTAAATGAAAAAAATAATTAAGGTTATCTTTTTTTTCTTTTTTTAAAATTAAATAGATTAGAGTGAGTGTTTAAACAATACAACAATTATAAGAATAAAGAACACTTGTTTTAATAAAATGAAAAAGGAACTACCACTATAATTCTCTCTATCTCTCTCTTTCTCTCTCTCTCTCTCTCTCTCTCTATCTGTCACCCACACTCTCTTTCATTTTTTCTATATTTCGCTCTCTCTCTCTCTCTCTCTCTCTCTCTCTCTGTGCTTCTAGTTTAAAACTTAAACAAGATTTCCGCAACACAGAAAAGATAATCTCTCATTTTGTATGACTGCCAAACTGGATTTGTTTCACAGATAATCCTTTTACAGAATTGTAGTTTTGAATTCTTCTAGTAATTTAAGTCTTTCCCGAATCATTTTTAACCAAGTTTATCATTTCATAAAATTAGATCTATTTATTCTTCCTTTTGTACACCAAATGTCGTGTCTAGAAATTTATTTAAAGTCGGTACCTAACCCTAACGCTAACCCTAACCCTAACACTAACCCTATCCCTAACCCTAACACTAACCCTAACCCTAACGATAACCCTAACGCTAACCCTAACGCTAATCCAAACGCTAACCATAACCCTCACCTTAACCCTAGCCTTAACCTTAGCCCTAACCCTAAGACTAACCTTAACCCTAACACTAACCCTAACCCTAACTTTAACCCTAACCCTAACACTAACCTTAACACCAAATATCGTGTCTAGAAATGTATTTATCGTCGGTGCCTGCGGCTCAATGGGGACCGTCCATAAATGACGTCACCGGCAAGAATTTTTCCATTTCACCAAGTACCATTGCAAAATGAGCACCTACACAGCTTAAAGCCCTATAAGATCAACTATGAATTCGGCTTGTTTTATTTATTACATTTTTTTTTTAAAATGCTTAGTTTCCAAGGCATAGTAAGACAGCTAACGAACAATGTAGCGGTAATGTCAAAAGAACCATTTGATGTGATAACCTTCGCGACAAAGCTCGCGAATGTAACAATAGATATTACAAGGATCATTGCATTGTTGATAGATCTAGAATGTATAGATACAAGACAATTCTTCAAATTGATTTCGATCTTCTAATGAGAGTTTTCCTGCTAAGTATATGCACATCAAAGATATTTGATCTGAAATTACCACATTGATATCACATCTCATGTTTTCTAAAAATTATTAGGTATGCGCTGGAAGAGGAAAATGACAAATACTGTGCGAACCCCACATTTGTGCAGGAATGTAGGGTGTCATCTTGTGCGTCGCAAAATACAGTAATTCTTTCAAGCTGAGGACTGAAAAAATACTATGACATTAATAAAAAAATATCCAATAGTATCATAACGTTTTACTCCGAAGCTCACAAGTTTGTTTGTTTGTTTTTTTGTTGTTTTTTTTTCAATTCTTTTTTCTTCAGGATTTCACGTATGTCACACAACAGTTGTAAATATAATGTCACATATGGACGAGGCGTTTTTAAATTGTTGCGTTCTCTTTTGGAATTTATAAACCAAAGAAAAATACATGGCTACAACTATCGGTCTGTTTAACGAGGTGGTCGGTAAACAGCGATAAATTATCTCATTTTGGGTAACAAGGGAACTCTTAGAGGTAATGCAGAATCATTGTGGTCATAGAAAATTTGTTAGAATCCGCTACTTTTGGGTTAACAGTAATGTTACAAACTTTTATAATTTTAATATTTAGGTATCCTATTGAACCGGTCCGGTTTTTTTATAACCGTTTTAGTGGCCTTCAAAAAACGAAATGTTTTAACATCCTTAGATTATATTTTATTTTCATGCACACAAGTTAAACATTGACTATTAATCATTACTGTTAACTTCTTTGTTTATAAAAAAAAAGTTATTTAAAAATAATATTTTAAAATGTATTTTTTTAAAAATCCCTCAATTGACTGAGAGGGCATCACGTAAGAAAGAAGTCGGCGAACAGGGGTAAATTACCTCATCTGGGGTCAAAAGGGAATCTTTGTTGGTAATGCAGACTCATTTTGGACATATAATATCCACTCCACTCCTCTAGATATTTTCAAATACGTCATGTGTACGGGTACGCTTGGAACATATGCCCACTATTGAACCGGTTCCTTCCAGAAAATGCATTTGTTAAATTTGTCATCAATGTAGATTTCTTATTTACGTATTATGCGAAGACACCTAAATCCAACCTACTTTCATTTATATTGACAGTGACAATAATCTTAATCAACATGACTTGATTGTATCAAGTATCCTTTCTGTCATATTTACAATTAATGCCTTATAAACTGAGTTCAGAAAGATGTTGTGTGCTCCTCTCGAATTGCGATGTCGAAAATTTGATGCATTCAATCAATTTAATGAAAATGGACACATTTATCATTATATTTAGAATGGCCAGAGGCGTTGGACCAAAAACCAATCGAACAATTTTATCAAACTTAAAACGTTTATAATTGTAAAGAATAGATTCCCTACCCCCCCCCCCCCCCCCCCCCCACCCGACCTCAAATGTATTTCCCGTGTCGTTTTGACTTAAAATATCTACATATAATCCTATTCAGATTTTTTAGACACTTGTCCTGTTTGTAAAACTCAACAGTTGCAGTTTCGGAAGGGGGTGAGGGGGGATAACCGACAAAAACTTAAGCTCGCAGACTCCTGCCGTGAGTGAACCAAACGAAGATGCGGTTACATCACATTCGCTCTGATGTCAACATCAAACGACGCAGTGTAACAATTTCTTATGTTTTCTTGTGTGTTCTCAAACTTAAGAATTATAATTATATATAATTTTTATGTCTTAATAACTTACGCCAACCGGCGTCTGGTTGTCTATCGACCGGCACTTTGAGAAGCACTGAATTTTTTTTTACAAAAGTCATTAAATACATTTTAAGTGACCAAATATTTCAGAGGAAGTTTTATTTAAAGTTACCTTTTCGACGTGACGTCACATTTCTTCACACCCCTCTCTCACCCACGTCACGCATCGTCACAAAAGTGAGACCCCCTCACCCTAGTTGCGTGACGTCATTTATGGACGGCCCCGTGGACTGTATTGGACTGAAAAGTGAAGTGATATTAAAATTCTGAACATTAACGCCACTAAAAGATAAACATCTATGCATATATTTTGTTATAATTTATAATGATAATAATAAATTGATCATGTATATAGCGCTGTACTCTAGCAAACATATTGGCTCACAGCACTTTACAAATATTTTTCCTGTTTTTTCAGTTCCCAGTCTACAATTTATTTACAAGTCTGCTCGTTTTAAGTAAATATTACTGTTAAAATTTCTTTACAACTCTGCTCGTTTCATCTAAATTTTACTGTTACAATTTCCTTACAACTCTGCTCGTTTTAACTAAATGTTACTTTTACATTTATTAATGTTTTCTGTAGATAGCAAAATGATTAAATTAGTCATAAATATCATTTATGCCTTTCACGTCGCATTCCTCATTCAAATAACTAAGACCAACAACACTTAGGTATTAGGCAAGCATTCGAGCTTTGATGTTCAGATGAAAAACGTTCTATAAAACTTGCATCAACGAAACAAGTATTGAAGACACGGAGAAACAAAGGACAAATGAAACAAATAATTACACACGAAAATCTAATAAGGCTTCGGCTATTCGGACCTGGTCCGTATAGCTTATGATTGTTATACGGACCCGGGCGGGTTCTGTTATACTAAAAGTGTATTCGGAGCCAGCGCTGGTGACAGTGTAGTACAATGTACTAGTATTAGTATGGCTAGTAGTTAAAATTATGTTGTTAATTTGATCACTAAACCTATCCCACATCCTAAAACCTATCACTAAACCTAACCCACACCCTAAAACATATCACTAAACCTAACCCACACCCTAAAACCTATCACTAAACCTAAATCATGAACAAAATATTAAAAATTAGTTAATGTTTTAAAAAAAAGAAATAAATAGAAATGTAAAAAAATAATAATAATTTTAAAAAATTTAAAAATAAAAAAAGATTCCTCAACTGAAAACCAAACCTCGGACCTAATTTCCAGCAATCCATCGCACTAACGATGATACCAGGAAGACTCGAAGAACATTGGTCTTTTAAATGTTATAAAGAAACCCCTATAAAAGTATCGCTTATTAGTAAAATTTTCAGGCGCCCCCTGAGATTCTCCTGCCCCCCCTCCCACGCAGACAAAGCTAAATCCGCTCCTGCCTCTCATCCCCAAAAGCCGTATTTTCTAATTAAAAATTATACTGTTGCAAATTACTTTTTTCCATTTGAGTAGGCTATGTATTTAGTTTAAGGCTGCACTCTAAAATCTTAACATTTTGAAGCCATTGAAAACGCCATTAAATAAATTGATAGCGATCAAATATGCGAGTGGAACTTTTATTTAAAGCATCGCGTTTTTATATGACGACACATTTGTTAAACATCCTTTCTTCCTCTTCTTAAACATCGTCACAAATGCGTGATCCTCCTCCCCCCACTCCCCTCCTCCCCCCGGGCCACTAGTCAAGTGAGATCATTTTATGGAAGGACACATTTTTATAGGAAGCTAATATTCTAATACTTTACAGTCTCGTTTGATATTGAGGTAGGTTTGTACTGCACATAATTTACCTCAATTGACTGACGGGCATCCCCTAACAAAGAGGTCGGTGAACAGGGTTAAATTACCTGATCTGGGGTCAAAAGGGAATTCTAGGGGGTAATGCAGACTCATGTGGGACATATATCATCCACTCCACTCCACTATATATATTTAAATACGTCATGTGTGCGTGTACGCTTGGAACATATGCCCACTATTGAACTGGTTGCTTCCAGAAAATTCATTTGTTAAAATTGTCATCTATGTAGATTTCTTATTGACGTACTATACGAAGACACCTAAATCAAACCTACTTTCATTTATATTGACACGAGTGACAATAATCATAATCTGAGTGTATCACGTAATCGTTTCTGTCATATTTAAAACTAATGCTTTATAGCTCAGTTCAGAAGAAAGTTGTTGTGCGCTCCTGTCGATTTGCGATGTCGAGAATTTGATGCATTCAATAAAGTAAATAAATACTTTTCACTAATTTTAAATGGACACATTAATCGTTTTATTTAGAATGTTAACAGGCCTTTGACCAAAAACCAATCGAAAAATTATATAAAACTTAAACGTTTATAATTGTATCTAATAGATTCCCCTCACTCACCCCCCAAATGGATATTCCGTGTCATTTTGACTTAAAATATCTAATATAATCATATTCAGATCTTTTTAAACACTTGTCCTGTTTGCAAAACTCACCAGTTGCAGTTTCGGGGGAAGTGGGGGGGGGGAAATAACCAACAACAAAAAGTTCGCAAACTCCTGCCGCGAATGAACCAAACGAAAATGAGGTTACATTACAAACGCTTTGATGTCAACATCAAACAACGCTGGGTAACAATTTCGTAGGTTCTCTTGTGGGTTCTCAAACTTAGGATTTATAATTATATTTAATTTTCATGTCTGATGGCCTGTCGACCGGCACTTTGAGAAGAACTGAATTTTTAAAAAGTCATTAAATAAATTTTAAGTGACCAAATATTTAAGTTGAAGTTTTATTTAAAGTTACCCTTTCGATGTGACGTCACATTTCTTCAACCCTCTCCCTCCCCAACGTCACGCATCGTCACAAAAGTGAGATCCCCTCCCCTCCCCCCTAGGTGCGTGACGTCATTTATGGAAGGCCCCTTACAGACATTGCTTCGATAGTTACCTAATTCATAAAGTAGGCACAACAATGAACATAGATGGCATTGGGTGAAAGTTTCTTTAAATGAGGCCACTCTTAATTCCAGACATCACAGATGTGCCATTGTATGCCTGTCTTCGACAGTGTGATATCAATGTTTCACTTTTTTAATTTGTAGTTCCATTTAAATTTTCTCAATAAATGCGGCAACATTGGTGTTTTTAAAGTATAAAGCCTTTTTGTTGCCATATGCACAAACCCACATGGTTGCCCCCTTCTCCCTCTGGCCCCAATCCTCCAATTAACAACATGTGTTTGTACTAATAACAACCAAATGAAACCTACAATTTATGTATTTAAATTAATAGTTAATTAATTTTGTAAAAATTATAGACGAAGAATCTAAATAAGTTTTAAAGTTCGTTTTTCTAGATTTACATCTGGCAAAGTTTCTGAGTACATCATCAGCGTTAATTGTGCACAAGTCTGCCTCAATCATCATCAGAGATTAGGAACCATTTTATTAAATTTCCTCTACTTTGGTTTTTTATACCTTTCAGATGAAAAAAGAGCCCTTAGTTGAAGAGTTGTAACTATTAATTTTACAATATGTGCAAGGCGATTTTTTTATTAGGGAAAGCACACTTGATGTTGTCTCTATCAATTTGTATAATTTCAGCATGCCTGGACGTATTGTATTAAGATTGTGATGCAAGAAAGCTTTTAATAATAAATAAGTGAAACTTTCGTAGTTCAGTATGTAAATTATTGTACAGATCTTCAGAATAAGCTTTTTTAGTCCTTGAAAACATTGAGATGTTTATGGTACATCGACCCAACAAGAAAATCGCACTGCTATATCAATATATACCGTCCTTGTCTACTCATCTCTGCCTTTCAAGTTTGTCAACAATGGCATAGAAATTAGATTTATTAAATATTTCTCTGACATTCAGAGATATCTCAGGGGTATCGCCATCAGTGAACACTTTCTTTTACGATTACGGGTCAAAGTTGACCTGGTGTTATTTCTTTTGCAGCTTCTTATAACCTTTCTAATTCATTTCTAAATTCAGGCAAGTGATCTGCTATTATAGTAATTATAGTGAATAATACAAATCAGCACATTTATTAAAGTTTTTAAATGGAAAAGACGTAAACAAGTTAAGGGTTAGCCTGACCGGACGTAACAAAACAGCGAACGTTTCGGCAAAGAGCCTTTTTCGACGAACATACAATACGCTAATAAAACGAAAATTAAAAATAAAATTAAGAAACTTAGCTGCGGTGAAATCCAAAGAATCAAAGAAAATCACTTTCTTGGTTTCTTTGGATTTCACCGCAGCTAAGTTTCTTGATTTAATTTTTTATTTTTATTTTCGTTTAATTTGTGTATTGTATGTTCGTTGAAAAAAGCTCTGCCTAAAATACCTTCGAGATTCGTTGCTTAAGACGAAATATTTTCTAATTTTTTAACATGTGATTTTCTCCTACAAGTTTTTATATATTTTTAAAAAATCATTTTTTAACATTTTTGTTTAAAGGATAAACAATTATTTTTCTTAATCGTTCTGTTGGTAAGCATGTAAATCATGAAGTGTAGACAACTGAACAGAATTCATAATTATTTCATTTCGGTTTTTCTACTATTTCTTTCTGGAGGTTTGAAACACACCCGAATGGCTGCGTCATTCTCAGAAACAAGCTTGACAGGCTGAGACACATTAAAAAAATATGTTGATTTTAATTAAATTTTTGTTTGTTTGTTGTCGCAAATTGGGGCGAAGTGTGTAAAATATGACACAAAAATACATTCCTTGAGGAGTCAATATCTTAATTGAAATTTTAAACACACGAGCTCATTACATAAAACAACTTTTTCATAGTTCATTTAATCTCGATGTACAGGGCTGAAGATATTTTTGTTTGTTTGGGGGTAGAACGTCCGGTCATTTGAGATAGTTCAGAAAGAGACAGAAGTGTTTTTTTGTTAATTAAAATTTCTATAAGCTTTTTTTATTATTATTGCGACTGGTTGCAGTCCTGCTTCGTTGTTTGTTAAGAAATAGGGGCTTAAATATTAGCTGTTGCAAATAAGCTTTTGATGTATTGACATATACATGTTATGACAATCCGTAAGTAAGAAACTTTATGTCTTTATCTAATTATAGGCTTTATAGAAAAGAATCAGTCTAAAAAATACAGAGCATCTTAAACTTTTATCAGATGAGTAGTGAAAGGAATGGGAACTAACAGGAAGTGGCAGTAACAGCAATGGGCAGTGACAAGAATGGACAGTGACAGGAATGGACAGTGACAGGAAAAGGGCAGTGACAGGAATGGACAGTGACAGAAAATGGCAGTGACAGGAATGGGAAGTGAAAGGAATTGGAAGTGACATGAATGGGCAGTGACAGAAAATGGCAGTGACAGGAATGGGAAGTGAAAGGAATTGGAAGTGACATGAATGGGCAGTGACAGGAATGGGTAGTGGAAGGAATGGGCAGTGACAGGAATTGGCAGCTCTTATGCTAAAAGAAAATTTTTAATCTTCATTGGGACTTTGAAATTTCAAGACATTTAGTCATAAAAATCATCACCCATCTGTTATAAAATCTAGCACCTATAATTGATAGCTAGGGCCTATAATTGATGGTGAGGGCCTATAATTGGTGGTGAAGGCCTATAATTGGTGATGAGTGCCTATAATTGATGGTGAGGGTGCCTTGTTTGATAACATACATATCTAGCGCCTATAATTGAAGGTGAAGGCCTATAATGGATGGTGAGAGCCTATAATTGATGGTGAGGGTGCCTTGTTTGATAACATACATATCTAGCGCCTATAATTGAAGGTGAAGGCCTATAATGGATGGTGAGGGCGCCTATGATTGATGGTGAGGGTGCTTTGTTTGATAACATATATATCTAGCGCCTATAATTGATGGTGAGGGCCTATAATTGATGGTCGAGGGTGCCTTGTTTGATAACATACATATCTAGCGCCTATAATTGATGGTGAGGTCCTATAATTGATGGTGAGGTCCTATAATTGAAGGTGAGGTCCTATAATTGATAGTGAGGTCCTATAATTGATGGTGAGGTCCTATAATTGATGGTGAGGGCCTATGATTGATGGTGAGGTCCTATAATTGATGGTGAGGGCCTATAATTGATGGTGAGGTCCTATAATTGATGGTGAGGGCCTATAATTGATGGTGAGGGCCTATAATTGAAGGTGAGGGTGCCTTGTTTGATAACATACATATCTAGCGCCTATAATTGATGGTGAGGTCCTATAATTGATGGTGAGGGCCTATAATTGATGGTGAGGTCCTATAATTGATGGTGAGGGCCTATAATTGATGGTGAGGGCCTATAATTGATGGTGAGGGCCTCTAATTGATGGTGAGGTCCTATAATTGATGGTGAGGTCCTATAATTGATGGTGAGGGCCTATAATTGATGGTGAGGGTGCCTTGTTTGATAACATACATATCTAGTGCCTATAATTGATGGTGAGGGCCTATAATGGATGGTGAGGGTGCCTATAATTGATGGTGAGGGTGCCTTGTTTGATAACATACATATCTAGCGCCTATAATTGATGGTGAGGGCCTATAATTGATGGTGAGGGCCTATAAATGGTAGTGAGGGCCTATAATTGGTGATGAGGGCCTATAATTGATGGTGAGGGTGCCTTGTTTGATAACATACATATCTAGCGCCTATAATTGATGGTGAGGGTGCCTATAATTGATGGTGAGGGTGCCTTGTTTGATAACATACATATCTAGCGCCTATAATTGATGGTGAGGGCGCCTATAATTGATGGTGAGGGTGCCTTGTTTGATAACATACATATCTAGCGCCTATAATTGATGGTGAGGGCCTATAATTGATGGTGAGGGTGCCTTGTTTGATAACATACATATCTAGTGCCTATAATTGATGGTGAGGTCCTATAATGGATGGTGAGGGCGCCTATAATTGATGGTGAAAATGCCTTGTTTGATAACATACATATCTAGCGCCTATAATTGAAGGTGAGGGCCTATAATGGATGGTGAGGGCGTCTATAATTGATGGTGAAAATGCCTTGTTTGATAACATACATATCTAGCGCCTATAATTGAATGAAGGGCCTATAATTGATGGTGAGGGCGCCTATAATTGATGGTGAGGGTGCCTTGATTGATAACATACATTGTCCATAAAATGGAAATTAAAAACTCGCGTGGATTCCAAGTTGGAAAAATCGTTTGTTAAACCGAAATTTATAAAAATTTTAACATTTTTGTACGTGTCGTACCTGTGTCCCAGCACTCATTTCATTGTTACAAATTCTTTTCTTTTAATTTCAGTGATCCTCAACATTAACGTGTTAGTATCAATATCAGCTAATGTTTCTATCTGAGGTTGAAATATTCAACAATTATATAACGACATCGGCTCTAAGAAAACATGATTTTGATAAAATTATGCCATCTAGAGAGATTCCACATTGCTAAAATTCAAGAATAAAATTTATACTGCGATCAAAAATATTTTGAAGTAAGAAGAAAAAGAGAGAAAGTCACAAAATTATAAAACAGCGATCAATCATTTACGGATAGTTGGAGAAACATCTCAACCCTTCTATAATCCACTGGCCCTACTCGGTGAACGCCTTAGTTACTGACAAGTTAAAATAAACAAAATATTTTTTCCTGTTTTCTGTAGCTTGATGTACACTTTGTGAACATTAGCAAAGAAAAATGGCAACTGACCAGTTCTACAAAAAGAAATTTCATTTGAAACTAACTGGCTCAAGCTTAATAAAAAGGAATTGTTTAAGAAATATTTACTTAATGAGGCAGAAGCAGTAAATCGTACTTGACAAAAAGATCTTCTGTCATGTGAGATTTGAGACGAAATAATTGTTTTTAAACTTTACGAACTTGGAGATGAACACTCTCAAAGAAAAGAAACACAGCAACAATAATGTCAAAGATTAAACGAGGCATGTCGTCAGCGCTTGCTCAATTTGAAAGCTATAATAAAACCCGCCAACTTTTTGAGTCATAGAAAGTTAGTGACAGTTATCTGCTCTTGATGTTTTGATAAAGTGACACTGTAAACTAGTTTAAACACTTAATTTGATGATGGATTCTAGGGAATAATTGTTCACAATGGCGTCACTAGGGGGTGCGGTGGGAGCGGGCCGATCGGGTGACACCATCGGGGGGTTACACCAAACTGTAAAATTTTGTATGTTCCCGTTATTTGGCACAGGGAATCTTGGAGAAGCTCTATGGGTTAAGTCATGAGGGGTGTCACCATGAGCTACCGCCCGGGCGACACCAACCCTAGTGACGCCTCTGATTGTTCAATATATTTTACCTCAAATTTGTATACTGTAAATCAAAACAATTAATATTTTTATATCACTTATAGACGTCCATTATTAAATACCTTAATTTTATAATAGTAAAATATAAGTTGGAGACATTTTGAAACTTAAAACATTTTATTTGTAAAGCCCTAGTAAAATTTGCATAGCTTTCAAGTCATTCTGTCAAAATGGGAAACGTGATCTGTGATGTTATCGCTAACGTTAACATTGAGAAACGTGATTTGTGATATTATCGCTAACGTTTACATTGAGAAATGTGATCTGTTATATTTTCGCTAACATTAACATTTAGTTAGATAAACTTATAATGTTTGTTTTTTTTAAATTTGAACTGAATCTCATACGCAAAAATTTGTGCAATCTAATTTTGCGAGAAATTGTGTTGACATTGTAATTATTGGGAAAGTGTTTATTAACTCATTTGGGGGGGGGGGGCACTTTAAAAAAAATAAATAGCAACAACAACAAAAAAAAACAACAAAAAAACAAAAAAACACACAAAAACAAAAACAAAAAAACAGCAAATGCTGCTGCATTGAATACAATAATTATTTAAGACTTATCTTTCTCTGCCGAAGCAAAGCAAAAGGGACTCAAAGTAAAATCTTCACCGCAGTGTTTCAAGCTACTTTACTCGGATGAGTTTTCACCTAATTACATAGACTGGAAACTCAAAGTGATGCAGGGTGCTTATTAAAATATTATTCGCACCAGTAGACTGATTTTCTTGCTGGGGACTGGGCCATGTTAGAACTGTGCCTCTAAAGTCATGATGCCCGTTGTGTGAGGCATGCCAATAAAACAATGAGCCAATTCATTTTAGCTTTAATTTGAAGCAGTAGACTGGACGCAATACATCAACTGTGACCATTTTGACGTATTTAAATTGTTTTTTGTAAGATTAATTTAAGCACGCATTTATTCATCTTTAATGAACTATGATTCTGACCAGTAAACTAATAAGAATGTTAAGCGTGTAAGCATTAAGTGCTTATTTTTGAAAGGGTCAGTAAAGTCCAAAATTTGTTTTTGACTGACTGATAGGAAGGGTTGCTAAATATTTTTTCAAGTCAACAAATTAAAATAGAAGAATCTTCTTCGGGGAACTCCTGATTTGTAAACATTTTGAGCAAATGTCATTACAGAAAAAAAAAATTGAAACCATAAGTTTTAAATCGGGGAAAATGGGTTTTTTCGTTGTATTATATAACCTAACTCAAAAAGACAGCAATGATTTAACCGTCTGAAAAGTTATTTTTTAAAAATCCCACACAATGATATTTGTAAAATTCAAATGAAAATCTCAATGAAATGACAGCGTATTGTTGTGTACATAGTTCTGATTGAAAATAAATGCCCCGGTTAGATAGACGGCATAAATTAATTATAATCCATATTTAAGATTTAACCGACTGTGTGAAATAACATCAATTAATTATTATCCACATTTAAGATCTAACCGGCTGTGTGAAATAACATCAATTAATTATAATCCACATTTAAGATCAAACCGACTGTGTGAAATAACATCACTTAATTATAATCCACATTTAAGGTCTAACCAACTGTGTGAAATAACATCAATTAATTATTATCCACATTTAAGGTCTAACCAACTGTGTCAAATAACATCAATTAATTATAATCCACATTTAAGTTCTCACCAACTGTGTGAAATAACATAAATTAATTATAATCCACATTTAAGGTCTAACCAACTGTGTGAAATAACATCAATTAACTATTATCCACCTTTAAGATCTAATCAACTGTGTGAAATAACATCAATTAATTATAATCTACATTTAAGTTCTAACCGACTGTGTGAAATAACATCAATTAATTATAATCCACATTTAAGATCTAACCGACTGTGTGAAATAACATCAATCAATTATAATCAGTGCTTTTTTCTACCGAAAAATGTTTGGGAACTCATTTCACATCTGTTTTTTAACTTATGTCAGAAAATACTATCAATAGTCTGTAATTGAATTCTCCACTGAACACAAATTTTATTGTACAGATATTTAAAGAAATAAACGTCTTTATAAGAAAATGAGAGACTCAAAGAGTTTATTTGTAATAAAAATCCGACCTGACTATAAGGTTTATGTGGAAAAATGTATTCTACTGTACTAATAATAACTAATATGATATCTATGGTCCATAGATATCATATAAATATATATAATAGCCCAGTGGTGTGGGTTTGTAACGTAACGCTAACGCAAGCGATGTACGACAGTCTACAGCAGTTAGTTTAGTTGAAA